>JACDOX010000312.1:156635-265971 GCA_014549065.1 Cardinalis cardinalis | reverse complement strand
TTTTCTTCTTCTTCAAAGAATTTTATCTTTTCTGAGAAAATTGAGATACATCATTTTATGTTAGTGTCTGACTTGCAGGTGGTGGTCTATGGCTAGATGCCAAATTATCTTCATAATTTYTCCTTCAATTTCCAGAAAATTAATCATTGATGTTTTTAATAGTTCTGTTTATTTTCAAAATAATATTTGTCTGGATTCAAGTCTTCTCTTGGTGTTGCTAAAGACAACAACCAAGCTTTTAATCAGCATTTAGTATTAATTAAATTAAATTCAACATCATGGAGTGATGTCTGGAAAAACACAAACTGGCCAAAAACAACTGACCAAATAGAAAGGAAAAGAAGGAAGAGGCACCAGTAGCCAAGACAAAAAAAAAAAAAAAAAAAAACCAAAAAAAAAACAAAGCCAAACACACAGAATAGAATAAGAAATATGTTTCTGTAGCATAGATGCTGTGACAAGACAGCTAAGTACTTGCAATTGTTAATGCAGGGTCGTAGAGATGAAAAACATATCTTATTGAAGTAGATTTAAAAAATCCTGTCTCRTTACTGATCAAAAATCATGGATTCTTACATGATTTGCTAGCCTTCCCAAGTGAGACCCCAAGAGGGAATACAATATAATGACAGTTTAGCAGAGGATCAAATGGATAAAAACAGGCTATGAATAAATTTAGGCTGAAAATTATAAGGCTATTTCTAGTATTGCAAGATTGATTTCCTATAACAGTTTTATTGTAGCATGAAATATGGTCTGAAGTGGAACTTTGCTATGAATGACAAAAGTCAAGTGTTTTTATTACAATTATTAATGTATTTTTGGGATGAAACATGGTCTGCATGTCTCCACTGAGACACGAGCAACCTGACTAAAGATTCTGAAATTATTTGGGCCAAAAATTATTTTCAAAGTATATATGGAACCATTTTCTAAGCTAGGCTTGCTTGTTGTCACTTTTTTTTGGTGATTGATCAYGTTACTGAGAAAAATGAATGCAGTTGCAACAAAAGAAAGTGTAAGTGTTCAACCCAATATTGTAAGAATTTATTTCAGCAGAACATCTGAACCAAACTCCACTATTAAATTGGAATCCTCATTCATACTTATCCAAAACTTTCTTCTTAAGTTGTTACATCACTTCTGATCACCGCAGTGTATACTTCCACATACCAATCTGTATTTCATACAACCACTTTTATATTTTTTTCTCTTTACTTTTTTGTTCTTTTATTCTCRTTGTTGTTGTTGTTGTTGTTTTACATTTTTTTAAATTTTGTTTTCATTTTGATTCCCACTATTTGGAAAACAGTAATGCAGGCATGTCTTGATTCAACTTCTCTGACTGCGTAAAAACAATTAATTAGTGTGTTAACATAATGTTCCATTTTCCACATTATAAATCAAAAGTAGTATCTCAGTTGTTTCCTTAAGTGTTGATTCTACTTTYACTCTTTCCTGGCTTCCATCTTGATATAATCAGATAAAGTGAAAGGTAGAATTTGGAAATATGTGTATTTATCCTTTGCTGTTCTTATTTTTACGTGCTCCTGTTTTCCTTTGCACTCTGAAAAACAGTCAGATACTAGTAGTGATATTACATGCTTGGGCTGTTAGCCATCTTAGGCCAGTTGCACATCTAGGATTTCAGATTTGTCAGCTTGGCTTTATTTTCTAAAAGGCTGCTCCCTTGATGCCTTTTTCTGCCATCTGCTAGCCTTCATAGAGTTACACTGAAGGCCTGATGGCATGCCATAGATGTTTTGTCACTATTTGCATTCCTGAAATGTTTTCCAAACACCTCCTGTAAAATATGTTATTTGGTCTATAGCCCATGATTATAAAAACTGGCTGTATTTATTATTTAATGGATGAAGTAGATAGTTACCATCAGGAGCTCCAATAATATGCTGTCACAGCCTTGGCTGTATTTTGCTAATGTCTAAATATAGCAAGATCAGATTATAAGGTGGCAGTATTTGCCTTCACTGTCTCTTCATCAGACAAGTGAGGAGGAAAATTAATATGGAAGGAGGTTATTTGCCTGTGGCAACACTGAAGAGATTGGGCAAATGGTCCTAGAATGTCTTATTTCAGCCTGTGGTACTGGATTTGCAAATTTCCATCTTACAATTAGGCCAACATAGGCTGGAAAGTTGGCAGGAGAAATAGCACATACAAAGCAATCATGAGGCTATCCAGACGAGTAAGCCTGTTTAAAACAGAAATATGGTTAGTTAGAATGACCAAACAAATTTTAGCAAGGCAAGATAGGGCAGCCTTCAACCTAGCATATAGGATGAAATTCCATGTCTGACTTACAAAATAAGGCTTATTAAATGTATACTTCTTTTAGTGCCCTTAACACAATGATGATATGCAGTGCCATAACTCCATTATGAAAAATAATTGATCTCTATGAAAACATTCCACAGTGCTACTGAAATGTCTGGAAAATGCATGTATTTCATTGACACAAATGTCTGCTTAGGTACAARGTGAGATTAAAGGTACATTCTGGATATTCTCTTGATTCCCTTTCTTCTATGTCCTCAAATCAGTTATGAATTTACATCTGCAAGCAGAAGATTGTGAAATGTTCATATATTCATTCTCAAATATATAAGATTAACAGCAAAAGCATAATGAGTATAACTTCAAGCATTTACTTCATCAAAGTGTAGCAGAAATTGCCACAAGCAGCATAACTCTCAAGACATAGGAGAAGAAACAGCATGATGCAGCAAATAACTCGCAGCACCTTACTCCTGAAGTATGTCATGTTTGAGCGCGTACTGAAAGGCCAAACTTCTYCCCCCTTTACGAGACATGCTGTTGAGTGCTGCCTTAGGAGGTGCTACAGATGTTTCAGGAGGGGTAGGAGTAGGTTAAACCAGCTAGGGCAGGTGGGGCAGCATCTCTTAGAAAGAGGCATTGCTCCTCCAACCTTTGACAGGCTCGTTCCCTCACCCTCATTGCTGTGACAGCAGGGTGGCAAGCGCAGACATGAGCAAGAAATAGTTGAGTGACCGCTTATAGAACAAGAAGARGGTTTGATATTTGTATCAACTGGAGTTACAGACAAGTAGCTGCCATTTACATCTCTCAAARAGTGCCTTTGAAGACCTTTAACATCTTCTAAAGATAAGAGAAGAATTTGTGTTAATTACTTTGGAAGGACTGCTCTTAGGGAGAGCTGCAATCAACTGCTGGAATGGTCTGGATTATTTGACCTAAAACTGGTGACAATAGTTCATTGCTTTTATTCTAAAACATTTCTGCAAAATAATTTTGGCAATGCATATAATTAGGCTAAGGAAAATAAAAGGAATAGATGCTTTTAACCTTGAGAAAAAAAATAGAACTAGTAATTTGTTTTATAATGTATGCCCTTCTGAGATAATATTTATTCAGMGAACTCTGATGTAATGACTTGGTACTGAATTTTAATAGCTGTTATTGATATATGATAATTCCAAAGTGCAAGACTTCTTCCTTACTAAAATTACCTGATTAATGTTGTATTTCAAAAACCCTGGAACAGAAGATCATTGAGCTGTACATTTTTGCCAGTGTTGTAATGWCTAAAATTTGTATTTTGCATTAATTAAAGCTGTAATTTAATTTTTGTATGTCTCAATTACCAATTACTTTTATAAAGTTGCTAATGAAACTATAGAAATGCTTATTCTTATACTGGAATTTGTCATTAGCACTAACATCATAGTTATAAACACATAACCAATAATTATAATTGTATTCACGAAACGAGATCAATCTTCCCTGCACAAATATTTCAAGTAAATAATTGTTCAATAGCCAAGATCCACCATTTTGACTCTCCGGCCTTGGTTTCTGTTTAAGTGATATTGTTTGGCTCTCTATCATCTGCTTTCATCTCTCTGCTGAACTTAAATTTTCACAGAGGCTCCAGAAATCTGAAAAAAACAGCTGATGMAACTTGATTTTGATTTTCTTATGCATATTAAACAAAAATAATTAATAATTGATCTAATTTCTTTTTCTACTGTATAAAAATGGCCTTTAGTCATATCTTAAATTGCTAAATCATTTGAGTAATTACTTTGAAATAATTTTAAAGGCAGAAATTTTTAGGTTTGTTCTCTCACATTTTCTCTTATCTGTATGTTTTCTGTTATTTACATTATTGTAATTGTTATTATTTTATTTGTTTCTAGCTTTATGTGGTGGAGATGTTAGAGGACCTAGTGGAACAATTTTATCCCCAGGTTATCCTGATCTATATCCAAATTCATTGAATTGCACATGGACTGTGGATGTTACCCATGGAAAAGGTAAATAAATCCTTTTATCTTTTTCTACTTTTCTTTTTTAGTATGTAAGTCCAGAATTYTCTGCTCTAGGAGGAGACCTAGGTTAGCATCAAAGCATTTGGATTTGCATTGCTTATTTTTGGGTTTGTTTAATTTTCTTGTAGTAATTCCTAGAATTCCAGAACTGGACTAGGCCCTTACACTTCCCACAGAATGAAAAATCAGTGAGAAAGAATTATATAATGGTTGATCACAGAAGCTGAAGGACAGATGGCTGTTAAGGAAGAGGTGGCTATTTCTTGAAGTCAGATTTCARGAGAAGGATGTAATAGGGATTTTAGCACTTGTCTGAGAGGTTAAATAATGCTTAGGACACAAATGGAAGCTGGTATTTCCAGGTAACAAAGTTTCCTAAAAATAATGTGTCCTAGTTGCTTTCAAATGAAAGGTTTTGGTACTAGATGAGATAGATCATACTTTTAGGTTTTTGTTGGTATTTTATTTTAAATATGGGTGTAAGTCTTGTACTGTGGGTGGAAAGAGCAGTATAAGAAGATTTAATGTTAGGGGAAGGAGACAGAGATGAATGTCACAAGAGAAATTTAATACAAAGACAGTAAGCTGGTAAGAATGAAAAAAGGAGAATTTAATTGTAACACTGGAAAGAATACAGAAAGAGAAATGGAAGGGAGAAGAAGGAAGGCAAGTTCAATTCTGAATTTCATCAGTGTTCTCTGTGAGGGCATGAAAAATGTGACAAAGTATGCTGATGATGTATTCCTCTAAGAAAGAGTTATTGATAACATAAAAATAAAACTTCAGATAAAGAGAACTGTGCTGATCTGTGATCCCCTTATTCTATTTTGTACAAGTAGTGTGATAGTTTCTCATCTAGATGTTAAATCATTCTGACTGGTTGTCCCATTTAAAACTCCTTAAAGCATTAAAGTGKTAAAGTGTGTCTCTCAAAATTATTGCTCCAGCTCTTCCAGTAATAAGAGTAGCTCCCTTATTACCAAGTGATGCCTTTGTGTCAGTGTAATTTGGTTCTAAATAGCCACAGTGAAAGAACCTCCTGAATTTAGCGATGCTACATCACATGCTACGTTTGCCTTTGTTACCTCTAGGCACGATACATGGCTTTTAGAGTTGTGGGAATATAAGGGACTGTGTATCTTTTGTTCTTCTGGATAAGCAAAAAGGACTAAAAGAAGGTGTAAAGAAACTGGTAGACCTGTAGTCCTTTATCTTGCACTCTGTCTGAGAAGTCATTGGATAACAGCACAAGCTTTATAATCTGAGAATTGGAGGCAAGTAGCAGAGATGGATGAGAGTTTAGCTTCATGGAGTAATACATGACAGAAAAGGACGTGAATCCTACAGTAAAAATGAGGTCAGATTAAGCCACATTTTTCAGGATTTTTGAAAGACATTTTATTAGCTCTTTCATTTCTCTTAAAATAAAAACAGGATTGTGAAGAAAAGTATTTGGGAAGTTTTGGGAAGTTTTGGGAAGTTTTGGGGGTTTCTTTAATTTTCTTTTTCTGTTTAGAAAATGAAGCAGCTTTTTTGTGATTCATTGTTTTTTCTTAAAACATCAACTAGAGAAATACTTAATAGTTGGGACAAATAAAAGCTGGAATTCTCAGTGTTATAATATTTTACTTGAGCCTGTCAAGAAAATCCACCGTATAATAAGACTCCTGGGAAAACAAATTTGCAGAAATAAAATATAGAGGGGAAGACATAGTAGTATAAATATGGATATTTATAAGCACATATGCGCTGAAACATATATGCACACATATCTATAGATTCGTAGTCTTGTTTGATTCAATGTCATGTAATGTTACAGTCTTGGGGCAGAGTAGCTGGAAAGCTGCTCAGTGGAGAAAGATCTGAGGGTGCTGGTTGRCAGCAGCTGAACATGATCCAGCAATGAGCTCAGGCGGCCARGAAGGCCWGTGGCATCCTGGCCTGGATCAGAAATGGTGAGGCCAGCAGGACCAGGGCAGTGGTTGTATCTCTGTACTCAGCACTGGTGGTCCTGTGTCCAGCTCTGGGCCCTTCAGTACAACAAAATCATCGAGGTGCTGGAGCATGTCCAAAGATTGGACATTAGGAGAACATTTCTTCATAACTCATGGAAGGAGTTATCAGTCATTGAAACAGGCTGCCCAGGGAAGTGTCATCTCTGGARCCATAAATAAAAAACATGTTGATGTGGCACTTAAGGACATGGTTTAGTGGTGGAATTGGCAGTCCTGGATTAGTGGTTGGACTCAATGATCTTAGAGGTCTTATCCAAACTAAATGACCTATGATTCTGTAATTTTTATGTTGTTGTATGGAAATTTTATTAAGGGGAAACATTAAGCRTGTATGCAATGTCAAAATTTGACTTGGACATTTTGATTTATGCTGCTCAAAGAGCTGCTGGAAAAAATTGTAGAGTATTTGCTCTGAATAGGAAAGAGTGTGTAAAATTCTCATATTTTGTACTTGTTGGCAAAAGGCTATTAATTCTTTAAGCTTTTCCTGTAGTACTGCATGAGGAAGATAGCAGTCCTTTTATGATAATGTCACATGCTTACTTAATTTAAATTTCTAACAGTTAAGTTCTATGTCATAGTGAAGTAGTCAGATAGGACATTTCTGTATTTTAATGGAAAAATGCATATATCTTCRGGATATGAGTCATTGCACCCTGAAAAAGCAGGTGGAATGAACTATCCTCTGAAGGTACCTCCATCCACCTCCATCCATCATGTAATGTCCAGTGGGTTAATTTAGTTCCWAGAAGACGTGTCTGTGGGGAGACTGAGTGACTAAGGTTTACATGGTTACCATTTAGAAAAATTGATCCCATACATATAAATGGRTTACTTTAATGAGAGGGAGAAATAAACTTTGTTCTGGATATCTCATTTTCTGCTCTGTTTCATGGCTAGTATAATTTCAACTTCAGAAACCCAAGGAGTATCTTCTACTAGYTACTAACAAGTGAGATGATTTTTACTTTAGACTATTTTGGAGTTTTTTYCTACAAAGTTTTGTAGTTTCATGTCAGACCGCCAAGGAAAAAATATATAACTTGTAACTTCAGAATGCTGTGACGTACTTTCTTATATACACATCTTTATGTTAAAACTTCATACTGCTATTACATAAAAACAGGTAATTAAATGTATAGTTTTAGTTATTATGTATATTTTATGTCTGTATATGTTGAATTGCTAGGAAATACAGTTTCTGTGTTTGTATATACTGTTTTAAATGACAATATTGCATTATAAATATATGTGGTTTTAATTTTACTCTTCAAGGTATCTAAAGTTTTAGAATTAATTTTTCATTTGTGTTCTTGTGGACCAGCATTATGATTCTTGAGTGTCTATTAAAACTTGATATAATTCTGTTTCATTTTTTCTTAAATGTATTAACTAGAGAATTGAATATTTTTCTTAARTATAGTTAATATCTCTATTAATGACTATAATGAAGAGAAAAGGAAACACCTATTGACAATAATTATTTTGTTTTGTCTGTGATTAGAATGCAATTTAAATATATGRTGAAATGAAATGTGTGGAGTATCAGTGGTATGTTTTAAAAGATCTATTATGAGAACAGTTAATTAACCCGTCTCCCAACAGTCTGGATTGTAACATAGAGAAGCGACATTTCACATTATGTCTTCCTATCTTCATTTCAGATTTTAAATATTCCCCTTATAAAGAAAGGCATATGTGAGGCAGAATGAGAAGGAATCTACCTGAACATATCTTTTAAAATTCTTCCCTGGAGAAGACACAATCTGTCACACAGCACTTATTAATGTGATTAGAATATTTTCTGAGGAAAACCAAATTGTACAGCTACTGCTGTAATATACCTTGGGGTTTTGCTAAGAAATGTCATGGCAATCTGCAAAACTGATTGAAACATTCCCTTGAGTTAAACCTTGTGTGATGTTTGAACAATACTCAGGGAAGCTCAGCTGTGATTCACAGGAATGTCATTATTTTGGGTTACTACCATAAAATTTTCTTCAGCATTTCTGATTTGTTGTTTCAGTATACATGCATGCATAAAAAGGACCAAAATTAATTTGGAGTGCAGTAAATACAAAAAAAAAATATGAGCTAAAATTCAGTCTTATTCTGTATCTATATTGCATGGGTTTTTTTAAGAGCTCTTTGCATGTGAAATCATCACTACATCCCATATGAACTAAGTTAAAAAAAAAAAAACGCAGACATTTAAGAGTTTATTAATTCCAAAGCTATATTTATATGCACTAGTTCAAAAGATATGCAAGCCCATCTCAAWTCCAAAATTCTGTGTGTCATTTTTGCCAATTTATTTTCACACAAGCTGGGAGAATAAATAGAATKATCAAAATAGATGAATGGCTTTGCTCATGTAATTAGTAAATTAAGAACTTTTAAAAGCCAGAATAAATCTTTTGGATTATTTATTTTTACCATAAGYGTAAAATAAAATCTCATCCAGTAATTTCTATATCAGTGCTACTTAGTGTTTTTCTGGATTCAGAKGGAGTATGTGATGTGTATGGAGTTTTAAGAAGAGAAGGAGAAAAACCTGAATGGTTCTCCAGTCTCTTTAAAGGGAAGTAAAAGATAAAGGCCTCCAASATCCAAGGTTTTTCTCTGATTGCTCCTATCTCTACGTCCAGCTGATGGCAAGACTAAGCATGTATTATAAATATGCTAGTATGTRTGGCTGGTCACACAGCTTAACAAGGATGGAGGCAAAAGTCTTATTGGCCCACATAGAAACACCAGCAGCACTGAAACAGACATGAACACCACAGGCAACCAAATCCTATTTCTCCATCCAGGGGAGAAAGGGGTCTGTTAGAAGTGACACTCACACATGCACATGCATGTGCTCCCCCAATCTTCCATGTTCTGACCCAGGAGCTGGAGTTCAGATTCTACTCCTACTAGATTCATTGATCACTTGGTCTGTGATCAACGGCTCTTTTTCCAGTTGTCCCCTGATCTCATCCTGCTCCCAAGACAGTCCACACTAATGTTCACCAGTGGTCACCCATGTGCTCAGACTCTGGACAGAAGAGACATTTGCACACTAGTGAGTAGAGTTTTAAAATAATAGAGGACAAATTAGTCAGATGCAGGGATTAGAAGAAAAGGATCTCCYTTTTCTGGCACTTTTTTCACTCTTTTTTCACTCTTCATGATCCTTTCCCTTATCTTCCTTTGCTCCAAAACGTCTCACGAAAAGTTTTAAGGTCTCCAACCACCATTTTTACAAAAAGTCTTCAATTTTACTCAATCTCACAAATTCCCTCAAGTACTCCATGATAAATTTCTAATTTTCATGACACCCAAGATAAAAGTATTTCCCCCATTATCATCAATTACTAAGATGTAACTGCTTTAAGATTACAATAATACACTAAATTTACCATGAGACAGAAACATAAGAAATCTGGTTTTTGTTAGTACTTCCACTTAATTCTGCTCATTAAAGCTTATGTATGTGTGTATGCCATTCATTACTTCTCTCATTTCCTGTCTTTGCTTCCTGTACTGAAAAGTCCTTTACCAGGTTTATAAACCAAGTGTCCTTGCATTCTAGATACCCATACGAGCTGTATTTCTTAGGTGTGGTTGWGTTGCATTAACATAAATGTTTAATGCTATTCAGGCAACCTCAGAAATATTATMAAAAAAMAAMCAAACAAACAGAAAACTATAACAGACAATTGTACTGAGAACTTTTAAAGCTGCCTGTGAGACCTAGAAAAGGTAACCTACARCATCTGAAGGGGCATTATATTTCCTTATTTAGACAGCTTAGTCAAGCAGAGTACRTCTAGCTTGGATTTTATTACCCTGTTTGGGAAATTTGGGGCTGGTGGTGGCAGGGGTAGGGAAAGTGGTGCAGTGTTGTGTCTGTAGGAAGGGGAACTATTTCTTTGCTTTTTGATTAAATTCTGTTTACTATTAAAAATCTGTTGGCCCTGAGATTATCCAAAGGTCATTACTATTCATCTGCTATGTTAATCTGCAATCACATGAATGGATCATCCTAAGTATTGTATCATCAGATATATTTGAAAAGACTAAATCATTGGTTTATAACTTACATGATAAAACTGAAAATAGTATTACATTAGAGGTATCCCTAATCACTTAAGCTAGCTAATGGATTCTTCTGTTTATTTTTCTTGGCTTTTCTGTGCATTCTACCAAAAGATCATGCTCTAATTCTTAGTTAAAAATGCACAAGTGATTTAATTGTCTGTCTCGAACTTTAAGTCTTTTTATTGCTACTGTGTTCCAGGAGATATCTTCCTTTCTGCTTGTRTGATTTATATATGATGATTGGCAAAAAAATGTACTGTTGACGTACGTCGCAGCTTATTAAGAGACCTCCCCTTTTTTGGGAGGAATTGGTGATGCTACTGGTGTGTCATTACAATTTAATATCATATATTTTATGATCTTTTCTTTCACTGGTGCTACTCAAGGATGCTGATAATTGTAAGATATAAGGTTTACCTTTTCTTTTCTGCAATTAATTGTTTGTAGTTTTGAATATACGTAGTGTGTCATTGGATTTTACGYAAAAATGAAAGCATCTAACTTTAAATTCTGTAAATCAGATGTCTATATTTTTCAGCTAGAGGCAAAAGGTAAATATGGTGTCAAAACAAAACATACTGCAAAGATTTTTTTGATTCCAAAATCAAGATAGATACTAATTTTTAGAAAATTTGATTAATTTTCCAAATTATTATTAATAATGTGATGCATGAATTTTAACTTTGGCTTGGTTACATGGATGTTAATAGGATGACATGTAAATCTAATTCTACTTCTTCTAATAGGTGTACAATTCACCTTCTACACATTTCATTTGGAGGATCATCATGACTACTTACTAATAACAGAGAATGGCAGTTTCACACAGCCATTGGCACGTCTGACTGGCTCAGAGCTTCCTTCACCAATCAATGCTGGTCTCTATGGAAATTTCAGAGCTCAGTTGCGGTTTATTTCAGATTTTTCAATATCATATGAAGGATTTAATATTTCTTTCTCTGGTAAGGAAATACCTGTAATATCTGGCTCCTGAAAAACTTGCTATTTTGGGTTTTTTTTCTGTATGCTGTATAAAGAAAAAAAAAATTAAATTATTTTGATGAATATAAATACTGAAAAATTATATAATATAATTTTTTTCCTAAGCACAAGAATTTAAAAGCAAGTGAACCTCTGTGCCACATGATGAATAAGATGGCAGTAAACTCTTAGACACWTTATCAAGTGAGGGGAGGAAAGAGAACTAGTCTAATTTCAGTTACTGGAATTCCAGATGAGCTGAAGTGTCAACTATTTAGTTTTTGTTATGCCATTTTTTAAATTTGCTTTATTTACTGGAGTTATTTATGGCTCTTATAAGAATGATAAATCATGTTGTGTCATACATCCTTAAAACATTGTGAATCTATTATTTGCCTTGCTTTCAACATAATCTAATTATCAAATTAACATTCACACAATAATTTTGTTTTAAAATCTGATGCCTGTATGATATTCAGGTGGAAATATACAGAAATTACTAGACTGCAAGATTACATATATGACTGGTAAAGAKCATGTTCTTATAGAAGCTCACTTGCTCTTGTTTGCAGAGTATAATCTTGAACCTTGTGAAGATCCTGGGATCCCACAATTTGGTAGCAGAATAGGATTTAATTTTGGTGTTGGAGATATTCTGACATTCTCCTGTTCATCTGGATATCGTTTAGAAGGAGCTTCAGAGGTTATTTGTCTTGGTGGTGGACGACGAGTATGGAGTGCACCTCTGCCAAGGTGTGTGGGTACGTGGTCAGCTGCTTTCATTTGCTTGTATGTGTAGTCATTGTCCATGGATTTGCAGATTTAGAGCATGGAAAAGCATGGTGATACACCTCTTTTTAATGTACTCTCATATTCTCCATATCTCCTTAGTCAATTTTTTAACCTTTTTTTTAATATATTTGGTATTATAAGTGGACTTCATAGCCTATACTTGAAAGCAGTTCAAACTGAAGGCACAATGCTTACTCCTCTTATTTGGATTAATAGATTAATAGTTTAGGAAAACTGGGTATAAATTTAAATCAGCATTTACCAGTTCAGATGTCAGGTAATTGATTTTTTTTTTTGTCAACGCAAGCTTCCAAGTGATACCTGTATTATAAAATTGTAGTTAGATCACTTAGACCAGATTTGTTTCATAAAACTAGGTCAATTTTTAGGAGTACAGTCAACCTGGACATTCTATGTAAGAACCATATCCTCAGAATACCCTTAAGGCAGTTACTCTGGTTTTTAAATGATAGCTAAGATAATTGAGAAGAAACACTTTCTGATGATTCCTACCTAACACTCTCAAATCACTGTAGAGGTAGCCTATATGTGTAGATTTGACTAGAAATGYAGCTTTAAATGGCTAAAGAATGTTGATTGAGCTGAATGCTTCCTAAATTATTTGATTTTCAGTTCTGTTGAGAACTGTTAAAACGATAAGGTCTCTAAAAAGTAGGAGAGTTGCTTAAATGTCTGCATTATTTTTATTTAAGGGTATATATTGCTGAAATTTAGGTACTATATGTAAAGGTTTATACATTAAAACATCTGTATCAGTGTGCATTTAAAATATTTTTTCATACTAAATTGTATGTTAGTTAAACATAAATGTCTTTCAGATGTTGAGTGCATAGTAACTATGGATTGATTATGTGTTTCCTCTTATTTGTTGTTAGTTACTGTACCAACTTTTTTAGGTTCCAACCACTCCTATACCATTTCCTTTACCTCAGTATAAGGAAAATTATGAATTTAGCTTATGCAATAGCAACATTTATWTATGTACCTATAGAAGAAATGGTTTAGATGTTGAGTCAGTGCAATGGATGAATAAAAGTTCTTTTTGTGTTGAGGTTGATGAATTTTTTACAAGAAGAATAATAATGAATATGTGCACAGTCAAGAAGATAGGTTAAATTTCAGTAATAAATTTCAGGAAGGATTAATAAAAAATGAATTAGTAAATTATCAGCAAAAAATAATCACAGCAGCATAAATGTTAAAAATTCCTTTATAGCTTTCATGACAGAAAAATAATGTTTATGTTTGCTGGTTGGAGGAAAAGAGAAAAGCTGTAATAGAAGGAATAAATTATTTTCTAGTCAACATGTTTTCTCCTTACTTTTAGAAATAAAAGATAGTCTCACTAGAATGGCTTWATTAGCCATTTTCTCTCCTTAAATATCCAGTCTTTGTCAGTCTTGTCCTTAATTTATGTCATWATAGTGAAATTCAAACAAGATGAGTAGAAATTCCTGTCAACCACTTATATTGGACTCAAAATTTATGCATTGGTACTGTTGCTCACATTTGGCATTTTTTGTCAAAATGATTAATGGGAGAATGCTTCTGATACAATGTGCACTTTCACGTACATGCAATATCAGTTGGGGAGTAACCACTGCTCATAATATTTGTGTTCAGATTGTCAACACAAGAATAAAATGCAAGGGAGACAGATAAAGTAGAAGTTTGGTGGAAGGCCAAGCATCCCTGTCTGGATACAATAAAAGCTAATGTGTTGGGTTTTGAAACAGAGTAGTCAGTCATAATCAATTCTCAACCAAATAATTTGCCAGAAAATTAGCAKCTGTCTTTCCTTTTCTTATTTAGAATATAAGAACTTGTAATTTATTAGTGAATGTTATTATTAAATCTGTAAAAATAGCCTTTTAAAAAAAATTTGACTTAAGACTTGAGAAATGAAATTTTTAAATTAGGAATTCTTACATTATGAATTCTTAATTATTAATAAAACATTAAATTTTGAAATTAGGAATTCTTAGTGTTAACGTATTAATAATTAAATGATTATTAATTATTTTTAAATTAGGAATTGCTGATAAATGAAATTTTGCAAGTAGGAATTATTAAATTAATTGTTAATTATTAAATTATTAAATTAGTTTTAAATTGCTTGGAATTATTACTTAAATGTTAATCATTATTAATGTTCAAATAGCAAACAAATATTTTTACTGAATTTTTAAGGCTGAATTTCTCAAATGATGGTATTGTCTCAATTCAGTAGGGCTTGATGTTGCGCTGAAACAATTTTTATAAGAATTTTTGAAAAAAGCATAAAGGTTTTCCATTTTTCTGTTTACCATATGATCTAGCACTTCTTGGGGTAAATGTCTGTAGTCAGGGCAAACATAGTTCAATGGCAGCTGAAACTTTGGTGTGTTATCTACTCTGTGTTGGCTAGCAAAACTAAAACACTTTGAGTTACTACAAAGCAACTGCCACACAGCCAACTGAACAAGCTGTTAATAAATGGGTGTATCAAATGATGACAGAAAAATCTCCATAATCTTTATATTGCTTTCTTTGAACTTTTCCATGGACAGTGAAAATTACATCTCCTTTTAGAGTCTAAATAATATATTTGTAAAAAAAATTCCTACAGCAAGTGTCAATGCGTGTTCACTTTTGCCTTTGTAAAAAGTAAAATCTAAGCTCTGGGTGGTCTAAGGAATGAACATTTTGCTCAATATCCTAGTGGTTTGTCTCCAGCTTGTCRTACAGAGCAGAGAAATCATCTCAAGTTTGTGAATATGGAGCTGCTTTCATAGGGTTGTAGTGCCTCTACATATGTAGTGCCTCACATATGAAATGTTCTGATGCATTTGAAACTCAGACRTCTTTGCCTAGTTCTCTTTATAATTTTCAATGCCATAGGTAGCTTACAAGATTTTTCCTGTAACTATGTTACAGATAGGAACAAACAAGAGCAACTATTATTGCTTTAAAGGGAAAAATAATGACAGAGATAAAATTAAACTTTTCTTATCATCAATAGTGGAATGAAGATGATTAAAGATCTTTTAGAACACTGTCGTTCCTTAGTTTCATGATTTATTTTTATGCTGTACTCAAGTGATAACCAAATGCAGTGTTCAAATTCAGCACRCATATTTCTCTCTTAGAATTGCTTTTCTTCTCAGTAAAATGTGGAAAGTTGTTTCTATTATAGAAGGATTTCTTATGTCTTGTTTTTTTCCTTTCACCTGGCCTTTTCCAGGTTATTTTTTCATTCCTTATAAGGCTGTCAAAACCCAAATTGTTACCTTTCATTATAACTGTCATGTTTGAATTTATAGACCCTATTTGTTTCTATGTCTGTGTAAAATATTCTGTGTCTTCATAGCTTCCCAGCTGTGTCAAGTCTTTTCCTTTGGCTTTCTTCAGGCCATATGGTTTCTTTCCAGACTGCTAAACCTTCACTGGAAGACATTGATGCTAAAACTTTTTTCTCCTGTGCTACTTTCACTTTTTCTGTTCATTCTTCTCAGTAGGTCCTAAACAGTCTCTAMTTCTAGACTTACAGATTTCCAAGGAACTATGCCCCTTGAAATTATAAAAAGCAGACAAAMAGACATAAAATATCTACAGGCAAACTCTGTAATTTCTGTCATGTTGCATAGTTTTCACATAATATCCTACATGATTTTTTTCTATCAGAGATTTTTTGCCAAGGTGTTCAGTGATGCAGCTTCTTTGCCAAGCTTTAGGTAAAGTGCTTTTCAAAGAACACTGAGAACAGACATTTCAGAAATGTCTGAAAGGTTATATTGTATGGAAGAAAAAGTAACTTCAGCATTGACTGGATATGCATAAATATGGAACCAAGGAATGGAAGGTGCTACCACAGATAAATATGCAGTAAGTTCCCTTATTAGCAGGAGAATCATTAGTTACCCTCTGTGCATCTTATTCTATATTCCACTAATCTTACTCCATCTACATARCTCTATCCATTTCTGTGCATACAAAACATTCAAGATAAAGATTGCTTTTAATATATTTTGCTTTAAAAAAATGTCCTTTTGCTAGTTTTGAGATTTCTTTTAATACGTGGAATGTTTGGGCAGCAYGAATTCTGAGTTTAAGGATAGTGATATCCACTTGTAAATATCATTGATTCATCTCAGAACAAATGAATCCTAAACTTTCTTCYGTTCATCAGAAGTAATTTTATTCCCTTAAGTATTTCTTCTGTCGGGTGTGAAAATGTTATATGTCTATTATTTTCTTCAGGGATAGGATTCCTGTAAAAAGCAAAACACAGTCCTTGAGGTCTCACCATATGTTAGTATAGTAGCATTATGATGTGGTAAGACATTTTTTAATATTTCTTATGTATTTTTAGGTTTTGTATCAAGTTTTAACTGTTCCTCTTCCCCATGTGGAAATTTTTACTGAGTTACAACAGTTCCAGCACTTCCTGAGTTATTTTGTGGAGATTTTGTTTTGGTTGTTTATATTTTTGGGATATTTTTTTAGCGTTGGGGTTTTTTATTGGAATATTAAATTAGTTTAAAGGAAAATCATGCACATCGGTAGTTTAAATTCTTCTAATCTATAATGTGGGTTTTTTAATACAATTTGCCTTGTTAACATWAATTCAAAAGCTCATTTGTCATGCTATTTCTTCATCCTCCTTTGATTGATTGCAGTGCAGGAGCATATTATTTAGTGTATATGGGACTCCTACCCATTCTTGTCAGCTGGAGGGATCAGTTATGAAAAATAACATTAATAATATAAGTAAGTCTTTCTAAGAAAGTTTTGTACTTGGCCATTGGCCATTTGGCCATTGATGTAGAAATGTATTTTTGTAAAATTATTTTTGGGTCATAAATACAGGATCTTCCCAGATCTGGAAAACTATCTTTCATTATAAGATAATAATGTAGTCATAAACCAGCCAAAGTATATTAAAAATAAGTTTAATACACAAACAGCTGCATGAATCTTTTGATGTTCAGATCAAATAGGAAGTAGATAACCTCTATTGCAGATACATAATAARAAATTTCTCTTAATCATTTTTGTCTATATGAAAGGAAGTCCTGTATTTTGGAACAATGAAAAATAAAAGGAAACCCATAATTCTTACTGATTGAAGAAGATGATGTTCTTTTTACTTTTTTCATCAGCATAGGGTTCCCTGTATTTAACCTGTCAGAATATAAAAACTGCCTGGAAGACTTGTGATAACCTTATGACTTATGCTATTCAGAAAAAGAAAGCTTTAGCAACAACTTAATCCTTTCAGAATTTTTGAGCTACCATCTCTTTTACTGCTATGTTTTGACAAGAAACTATTTTCTTGTTTCTGCCAGCCTTCAGTTGAAGAGGTAGAACATCTGAAGACAAATGGCTTCACAAGAAACCTTTTGTTGAGCACTGAATTTAGATACAGTTTCTGAAGTAACTGTTTATTTACAATCCAGTACAAAGTTGTATAAAGATAAAATCCTTTTTGGATTGCTTCTGCTTACTTGCCCAGTCAAGCTGTTGCAATACACAGCCTCCTAACCAAGAGATACCATCTTTTCAAAACACAGGACTATAGACGTAGCTCTTATCTTTTGATTCTAAAGGATTGAATTGAAAAAACAATTTCCCTCTCTCTGAATTTTGATCAGTAGGAGCACATAGTGTGTTTTTTGATTCATAATTATTTATGGCAAGAATTTTAATCTTCAATTCATTGAAGAATTGAGTTCAAATGGTTGAGTTACCCAAATAGATGCATTTCATTCCTTGGTTACAATCACAATGACATTTCACCTGCTTACAAAATTTAAATGCACTAATAAAATTCATCTGTCTTATTATGGACAGGTGCAATGAACACACATTCATAACCAGAAGCATCACAATCTGTTACTGCAATTATCTTGTTATAGAAGTTTTTATTTTTAATTATTTTTCCTTTGAATTTTTGTTTATTTTCCTTTCTGATACTGAAATGAATCTATTATTTCTGTTAAAGTCTGGAAACAGTAATTGACTTCAGTAATTTACTTGCTGTTAAATCCCTCTACTTTATATTAGGCTGTATTAAAGTCTTTGTGAAAATTTATCTGGATGCGGACTATTTTTCCTGTTTTTCTTCGTACAAGTGTGTATGGCAGGTTCTAAGTTTGAGCTGAAACAAGTAGAATTTTTATAACCACAAAACTTTATTAATRAAGCAGCCTGATTTTTATCTCTGTTGAACAGGGATTATTACTAAAATGAAGTATAAATACAGTAACAAAATATTTGTAAATTCTGATAACAGTTCTATGTGTGATTTAAAGAATAGTTACAGACTCTCTGATCCACTGTAATTTTTCCTTTACTTTTGAAGTACTGTTTTGTCACCTCTTTTCTACGTTTCCCTGTTTATACATATTCCTTTAATTTCATCCTGGTTTGCCTCTTAAGTTTCTTTTTATCTTTCATTCACTGTAATGCCTGTTAAAATTATTTTCCAAACACTTTGAAAAAATTGCATGTGTTTAATATTTGGATTTATTTTAAACTTAAGAACTCCATTGACATTACTTTTTCTGGAGATTTTTTTACTCAGCACTTAAATGCAAATATAATTATTATGGTATTTTTTAATCTTTGCTTTACTATTAATATCAGAGAATAGAAAGAAACTGTAAGTCCCATGAAGCTTCATGTGATTTTAAACAATATAACATGTTTATAGATAGGAGTGGAGATTCTCWCATGGGACTATCTGTGCTGCAGTTTGGAATGTCTTGCAATATTAATTGTGGACCTTCCCGGTTTGATTTAGCACTAGTTCCAAAATATAATCCTAACTCCTTTTTTGTCTGAGCATGTGTTTGATTCTTTGTAGTCAGTTGTTCTGTTAATGGCTTTTTAAGSCATAATTTGCACTGACAGGAGGCAAGGAGAGAAGCCAGAAACTAACTGTTGATTTTGTCAGAATTCTGCTGAGAAATGTACAAAAGAAGCAACTGGAGGACTGTGTGCCTCCATGGAACTGTGATGATGCTATGGGAGAAATTCTGTTATACTGTGGTTTTTGGCACTGTGCTTCTTAACTAGCTTTCTTGTCTGCTAACACAAGATACAAAGAATCACAGAATGGTTTGGGTTGGAAGGAACCTTCAAAGATCATGTGGTACATCCATTTGCCATAGGCAGGAACATTTTTTAATCAATCATGTTGCTCAAGCCCCATTCAACCTGAATTTGGACACTTCCAGGGCTGGGACATCCACAACTTGGAACACAATATTCTCTCTCTAAATTCAGACAATCATATTGATAAATACGATTACATGAAACACAATGACATGATTGCATCCTTCTTCTTAACAGAAAACTTGGCATGATTGTAAAGCACTAGTTGAAATTGTCTTAACAGTTAGCTTAGCGTGATTGTAAAGCACTAGTTGAAATTGTCTTAACAGTTAGCTTACTGCTGTGTTCAGATTTTAAAAAATTGCTTTGAATTACAGTTCTGAAATAGCCCAGAGTTGTTGGATCAGCTTAATACCATAATTACCTTGTGCCTTTTGGCTTTTATATCCCTCTGGATTATGAAAAGAGATCTCACAATCCTGAAATTACAATCATCTTACTCCTTTCTGTTGTAATTCARAGTGACCTATGCATCTTTGAAATAGGAAATACCCATTTATTTGAGAGTGCAATAAAAGGATAGCTGTGATCATGTGGAATAGAAGGTTTTTCACTTCTGCCTAGATTGGGTGTATCCCGCTGTTCCAGGACAAAATAATGTCACCTGAATTATTTGGATACTTRTTCTATATTGTTGAATGAGATGTAGTCATCAAGCATTTGTTCTTTGATCTGTGCCTGATTTGGATTTCTGTGCAATGTCTGCTTCAGCTGCATAAAGTAGTTTATAAAGTTGGGGTTTTTTTGTCATTGCTGTCTTTTAATTTCATGTACAAAATATATATTTAATATTCTGAATGTTACTCAAACAAGTCTGGGGTGGAAAGTATGAAAATGTTAATAACAAATAAAAGCTTTTAATATACACACCATAGTTTGCCTAAACATCCTCTAAAACATTAAGATTATAATTAATGTTATAATATAATATAATTAATGTTATAATTAATGTTACAATATAACATTACTTATTCTGTGAAATTTTAAATCAGTTAAATTCCCAGGTTAAAATAAATGAGATGCATTCTCATGAGGGTAAAATAAGTGACAACTGAAATAATCCTGAAAACAAACATAAATCCAGAAAATTTAATGCTACAGTTAAATTCAAAATTAATCTAAATGTGTTAAAAAGACAGGAAATACTCCTGTACTTGCACTGTAATGGCCACATATCAATATTAAATGAAAAAGGAACCAAAGAATTGTACTAGTTTTTCAGTGTCTATTTAAAATATGTGGTAAATAAATGGTAAAAATTACTTAATTAAAATTATGTATATAGTCCAACATATGATAGGAAATTAAAGTTAGTTTATAATGCCTAATGAAGCATTGCCACAAGTGTTAATGTTTCTAGGGTTTTTTTTGGTGATTAAATGAATTGCCAAAATCTTTGATTTTAAGGTTTACTTCTTGAAATAATAACATAAATTACTTGCAATTCAAGTAATAATAACTTATAATAATAACTTGAATAACTTGTATTACTTGAAAATAATGAAATTAATTATTTTTCCTCCTAGACTTATGTTTATCTTATTTACTTTTTATTGATTTTTTTTCTGTATTTATCTGGTAGCTATAACATAATATTTTACTACTGTAATTTACATCATTGACTATTTTGGTTATCTTGGTTAAAAAATACCAGAGGAAAAAAAAATCTTCTTTTCATTTATCTATGTAAAAATTTATGTACCTACACATATATATATTTATTCATATGTGTGTATATATAAATAAATACACATATACATTTATAGAATTCGTCTACTTTCATTTAATTTGCACATCTTTATGAATTTCAGCGTTGGAGAAATTGAAACAAACACAACAAAATTCAAGGAAGATCCTATAAAACAATATGTTTATGAAATGTGTCATTTATATGATTTTAACTCTCAGTGCTTTTTGACATACTTGTACTAAAGTATTGCAATTTAGAAATATTCTTGTAGCCTCCAATCACTATCATGATCATGAACYTAAAACTAGATTTGAGATATTAATAAGCATTATTAATGTTGAGCTAGGTTACATTAACATTACCATTATCGCCATTACTAAAATATTTATGTCTTCTATTAAAACACGCCTTAACTTTTTTTTTTATTTGCAGCGGAATGTGGAGCCTCTACAACAAATAATGAAGGAATCTTACTGTCCCCCAATTATCCTCTTAACTATGAAAACAACCATGAATGTATTTATAGCATTCAGGTGCAAGCAGGGAAAGGAATCAATATTTCTGCCAGAACGTTTCACTTAGCCCAAGGAGATGTTCTTAAGGTATGTAATCCTGTAACTTATTTGTTATTTATCAACTTCTAGTACCTCCCATCACTGAGGTTTATCTGCAATACTACAGTGCCAGGTAAGTGGGTATAAAGCATCTCTTACAAAGTATCTTTCTAAACTGGTTCCATTTTTAAGAAGTTAAAAATTAGGCACCCTCAGGTACCCCCATAGTCTCTTTCTTAATACATGTTTTTCTGACTAKAGATAATTAAAAAAGAGGTTGAAAAAATGAAACAAATGTTGCCTTAATGGTTATGTGTATTGTATTTTTAATGTTAAATATTCATCAATAACATCTTTGGATTTGTTTTCTTCCACAGTATCTTCATAATTTGAGCTGCAATCTAAACATACTAAGACGAAACACAACACCCATAACTTTAATTTAACAGTCTAAATACTGCCTTTTGTACATAAGTTTTATACTTTAAATTACTTTAGTCTGGTGTGCATGGAAAAAAGAAACAAGAGGGAAAGAAGGATACTTCAACCTACCAGAGTTTTATACAGTGATTTCCCCGTCTTTGATTTGTTCATAGATTTTATTATTGTACTCCAAAAAATATAGTTCCAGATACATGTATTACTTAGCCATCTACACATTTAAAACTGATGTTGGTCAGGGTTTCTTTTCACATATGCCATCTGCAATAGCACACCAATGCAATAAGATATCTGTGATTAAATAATTTTCCAGTTGTTCAGAATATTTAATTAAATTTGCCTCTGTGAAATCAAAGGAACAAGAGGTACCATGCCAATCATGTTTGATTTTAAAAAGTGTTTGTACCATATTTTTATTACTTATGTAATAAGTACTCTGTACTTATTAAATAAGAAGGATTATGAAAATATGTATTCCTTAGAAACAGCTCTGATTCATACTGGGGTTTATCTCATCTAACTGTAACCATCTGTGCATTAGGGTGGGGTTCCTGTCTTTAGTTGTCAGACACAGGCATTTCCAAAATGGGCTAATTATACCTAAAATACAAGCAGACCTAAACCACTAATGTAAAATGAAATTTGGCATTAAAAAGGAAAAGCAAATCAAATGGTTTTAAAAAAATACTATGCTCAAAACAAAACAGAAGCAAAGAAAAATTAACCAGAAGGTACTAGATACTTGGAATGCACAGGTGTGTTTATTTTATATTACATTTGTTGTTTATTTGAGAACCAAGTGGGATACCCTTTAAGTGTAACATTAATTAATTTTGAAAGATTTAGTTTAAAAGCTGCTTAGTATTGATTAAAATGTAAGTAGGATGGAAAAAAATACCTCAAACCAACCAATGAAYCAATCAGACCAGTTGTTCAATAAAAGCATATAGATGGATTTTTCTCAGGATTTTTAGGTTTAAACCATTCAACTCTATTATCTTAATTTAAAATGCATACCATTGTGGGAATGGAAATACAGTTGTGTACAACTAGATAAATAGAAATGAATATAAAAATAAAACATTTCAACTATTTTCTTTTTCTGATCTAATAATTTATGACTTTTCAAGGGCCATTTGAACCATTTGCATTTCAGATGTTTAACTAGACAATCTTAACTCAGAGACTTAGAGAAGAAAATTCTGCTTTAATGCTGCTACCTAATTAATGTGAAATTAAGAGCAATGCAAAATTAATTATAAATAGATGAAGGCCAGCACTCAGCTGTAAATGTCAGTGGCAGAAGTATTTGCAGGTGTAATATTGTGGCAGAAATATTGCAGGTGTATTTTTTAAATTATATTAGTCTTGTGTAATTAGAGTGTTTGTTTTTCAAGTCRGTAGCCTTGAATTATAATGAGCTGAAGCTCCTCCTTATTAAAAAAATCCAAAACAAACTCTAAGAGGTATTCTTGATGGTGACTATCACTTTTTTCAGTCTATCTGACATCATAGCAAGGCAGAAGCACTCAGCCTTTACARTTGTGGGAAGAAATATCTGTAGAACCCATCTTGTCTTTTCCATCCTCCTTTCTTAGATGAAATTCTCACAAACTATCTTAATTCTATCACTCTCTTTTTTTATGTGTTCATTTGATAGAGAAAAATTTTTCAGGGAGCCTGTTATCAGTCACACATTCCAAACCTTTTCTCCCACAATCAGTTCTGCAGTTGTCTGTTGATCCCTTTCTATGATCCTATTCTACTCTGAAAAAGGAAATATTTGTCYGTTTTGCTGATTGTGGAGAATAACCTTTTGGCTACAGGAATAGAACATTAAGGTTATATTTTACTTTTAAATGAATCATTAATAGCCAAMAAATGCTTTTAACCTTAAATATATATCACTACTTTTACTTTAAATGTAATCTTTAATAGAGATCACTACTTTGTAACTGGAAGGAACTTAAGTTAAAAAAAAAATCATCCTGTCTTCTAAACAGCCAAGTGACATATAGTGAATACAGAGTTCCATGTCAGCTGTGAAAGAGGGAGGCTATAGTAGTCACCATTTTAAAATCAAGATACTTAAAACACCAACTTCTAGAGCAGTCTTCCTTCCCCTAAACACAAATGAAGCAACTCCATAATATTTCGTGGTTAAAACTCAGGTTTTTAGTGACAAGTTTTACTTGGATAATCCATCTCTTTTCATCAGAAGCTAGAGATGAAAATGTTGGCAAGTTAGTAATGTGCTTTGTGTTWCTTTTCTTGCAGCTAGGATTTTTAGATCACTAGAGGTATGCTGCTAAAATTCCATTCAAAGTCTAAATAGACTGAGTATTGTAATAAAATTTTGACAAGTTCTTTAATGAAGCCATGAGGTCTGCTGCTTGCCATGTRGGTTAACTGACCATGGATGGTGTTYATATCTGACAAGCACTGTGATTGAAACAATGACACAGCTGTACTGGGAATGCAGCCTTAGCGCACATTTAACGCAAGTAAATCACCACCCTACTGTTACTTCAGGGACAGAGAAGGAGGAGTTCCCTTTTATCAGTTCTGAACTGGTATAAAACAGAKGTTTCAGAGCATATAATTTATTTTTCATTTGCTTCATTTAGTATTCAATTCTCTTGTTCTCCTTTCAATGTAACTGCTCTGGCGACTTCCATTAATGGTGTAGTTYGTTTTTGGGTTTTATTAGAAACTCTAAGAAATATTTAAATATCTCTACCTTTTTTGTGTGTGTATATGTGTGTAGGATATAACCTGCTCTTGAAAGTGCCATATATTGCTCTAATATTTATGAAATATTTATGAAATATTATATGAAGACATATGASGAATTTAGGATCTGTACAATCACTGCATGCCAATCCATTTAATATTAATCTCAGAAACTCTGTAACWCTTGCTTCCTTCTTTGAAATTGTACAGATAATTGAGTTTGTGCACTCTATTTCCATAATTCAATATTTTTAGAGTACACTACCTACGTGGGAGGCAAGGATAAATAATGCATTTTTTCCAAAGTATGGAAATATTTCTACCTGGCTTTTTTTCCTCTGCTTTTATCTCCATCCACCAATTTTGCTCATAAACTCTCTAGTCTCTGCTAGCTGTAAGCAAGTCCTTGATTTACACAGAAAGAACAGAGTTATCATTGTTCTGCTTCCCTGAATAGTCCATTGATAGCAGTGAACATGCTGTTTGTGTTGTAAATTTGGTGAGTGTTGAAAATTTTCTTTTATGTCAAGGRTATTTTAACATACTTTTTAATTTACAGGGAGAAAAAGGACCTTTATTAAAATTGAAACTTGGACATGGCTTACGTAATTGTTTTCTTTATTTTCAGTAGATTTCAGCATAAATAAAAATGTACCTGTGCATGGTACTAATTAATGGGTAGTTTTGTGGTAATGTTTAAATAAAAAAAACAACAAAACCACAAAACAAACCACCTCCAAAAATTCTGCAGACAGATTTCATTGARTAAAGAGACAGGAACACTGATTATGAAAATGATCTTTTTTTCTCTTTTGGAGCAGACTATGTGCTTGGCTTTATGTAGCATGAGAAATTATGTGATAGATGATATTGCATCTATGTGGAAAAATGGATTTAAGAATTATTTTTAATAAMATTCTAAAGCCATCTTTCTTTTTCCTTTTATGAAAGCACTCACTGCAGCAACAGGCAGGTAACAGCGTGTCAGCAAACAGAACTGGCACTCGGCTCTCTTCGGCTGTGCTTGGCACAGCACTGTCTGTGCTCCTGCCAAATACAGAGGATTCAGTTTTACTGCACTTGTTCATTGTCTCCTCTGTGGGCCAGATTTTAAATGTGTGCACATGATCCAGTTTTTGAGGGGTTTGGGCAAACACTTTGAAGGGATGTGATATTCGGATCTTTTTGTTGATTTGTTTCTTAAGAATCTTCATGTTTATAATGATTATACTTTTAGCAATATCATCCTGAATATGACTGAAAAAAAGGTAATAAATGTTGGGGACAAACCCCCCATTCCCCCCCGCCCTCCCCCTCACCCCCCCCAAACATATGGGCCCTTTTCTGTCTTTATATTAGTGCTTCTATTCACATATGATATACATTTGACAGGGCGTTGACAGCCTCAGTTCTGAGCTGCTGATTTTATGTTATTTCTTCTCTTTATAAAGGAACAGATCTTCATATCCATATGCCTTTTATGTTTCAATGGAAAATGTCAAAAATAGCTTGATTAAAATGCACAAATTTTATACATTCACTTATGATACTCCCTTGCTAAAATTTTATGTAGTTAAATAAATTAGCAGAAAAAAGGGCATTGATTTCCATTTAAAATTTGTTGGTAATGGAGCCACTTAAGAAATTAGCAAGTTTTATTTTCCCTCTAATTGCAAATGCGAATAACACTTCCTTCAAAAATTGAATATAACATCTATTAGTTCAAATATTTAGGTGGAGTGTTTGCTATTAGCATCCTTCCCTGTAACATTTGAACGTATTATTGTGGGATAAAGAACATTAAGACAATTTTCTGTGCCTTTTTTTCCTTTTTGAATTAATAATTTAAAAGATTGGGTCATYAAATACTTAATAAAGATAGACCTCTGTTTTCTGAATAGTTTGTTACTGGCATAACAAGCATTATCCAGTCATGAATTATCTTTGAATTAATGTTACAGGATGACTTTAAGAAAAATTTATCCAAGTGAATAATATGTTTATGATTATTCTTGGACTTTAGCACCCAAGTGGCTTAAATCTAGATGCACTGGCAAGGCCTATAAGAAAGTATATCCATATTTTTTAAAAAAGCTAATTGTACTTCCTTAATTTAGATGTAATATTGCCTTCCAAAAGAATTACGAAGCTGAGTTGCTAACTCTTTCAAAATAATTAGTTCCCACCTAGTTTAACAAGGTTAGAAAGAAAACATTGGTTCTGCAATTCTCAGAAGGGTCTGCTACCATTTTATGGGCAAACTAAATGGTATCATTTAAACGATTCTATAAGTTTCCATTTTTTCTCCCTATTACATCAAATGTAGTAGGGAAATGAAAATGTGACCTAAATTGAGAGTTACACTTCAAAACATGCATTCATTTATTGTCCTAAGGGAGACCCCAGTGTCTTAGGAAGAGGGATACTTTTAATGTCTGAAAGACAGCAAACACAAGAAAAAAATAATTYAATTTAGTGTTCAGATGAATCACAATCCTGCCTCAGCCAAATGCATTTCTCCTACTCAAATGAATCAGTTTCAGAAGTGTTAGATACTCTAAATCTGTTCCTTCATAGAAATTATATAGGTTTAAAAATATACACTGTGACAGCTGGTTAGCCCATGAAATAGAAAGAATATTAACTAATGAGAGATGTSAGTGGACTAATGTGCAAGATTTAATGTGGTAGGACACCTAACAGAATTGGCAATAAAGTGTGTGTGGGAAAATTCTAACATGAAGAAAATTGGTCTCATGACATGGCTTATTCAAAGTTTGTGTGAGACATTGGAAATAGTTGATATCGCTTCTTACCAGCTTCCTTTGGTTAAGTATTAGTGATACACAGATAGCAGGAAATGGTTTACTCTTACATAGCTTTTAAAAATAAAGTAAATCCTGAATCCTGGGTTATTGTTAATTATAAGTAGGTTCAAGCTGGGTTTTGTTAAGTCTGTCATGATGTAAATATCTCTGCTGGATAGCAGTAATTCTCCTGAAAAGGGTATTTTCCTTTTAGTTGCTAAAACAAAACTAAGTGCATTTCAGATTTAATTTCCTGGATTGGGTGGGATTTTTTTGTTTGGTTTTGGTTTGGGTTGGTTTTAGTTTTGTTTTCTTGTTTTGGGGTTAGTTTTGGGGCTTTTTTTCTTTTTCTGAAAGACATCTATTTTAATACTGCTTTATATATTGAAATTATTTCTTGCTTGATATACATTAATTAAAATTTTTTCTTCTTTTCTGATTTCTTACTTTTAGTCCATATGAGAAAATTGGCTTTTAGATTTMAGTTTGCTTGGAATTTATTTGCTTGTGTCACTAAAAACCAAGGAATTATGTCAAGTCATGCTGTGCATCTTAAACTACTGTACAATTATTCACTCATTACACATATCTAGAAGTCACTTCTTTGTTTTATTTCAGCATTTCATTAAATGTAAAGTCGTTTTTATTACTAGAGACATGAGGATTTCTGGAAAATAGGAATTAGGTGTGTAACTCATTCTTACAGATAGGGAACAAGCATCATAATACTTCACATTTTCTTTTTGTCTTACTTCTATTGCTGGTGTATTTGTTATGATTTCATTCTGATGAAGACTCCTGTCTAAAAATGCAAACTTTGTTTGTAATTAATAAAATTAAATAGAATTTAGAACTGCAGACAATTCAGTATCTTTTAATAAGGCTTTACAATTTCCCCTTATTGCAATTTGAAAATTATTCAAAGCTCAATTTACTCATTTGCAAATGAATTTTTTCCTAAAACACATCAATCAATGTTTTAGTTATTATAGAAGTCTCTAAATAAATCCTACAGGAAATAATATTTGTGTGAGCAATTATAGTTAAATTATAGGAAGTTTTTTTAGGAATTACAGGAAAACAACAGTCTGCTGTTTTAAAGCAACCAGATTTGTAGGGAAATTTCCCGAGAATTATTACAAGATTTTTCTATATATTTAGTATTCTGATAGATGAAAAAAGAACAACACTTGAAGAAAAATAAATAATAAAAATGCAGTACTGTGATTTACATATAGATTACAATGCTCTGTCAGCTTACAGAAGCAGTGGTTAAATTTATTTCCTAGTCTCCTTTTACTTCACAGTTACATTTTAACCTGTCTTCACAGGATAAAAAGCCACCTCAGGTTTATTTAAGAGGCCAAAGTTGGAAATATGTGAGATTTTCTGTTCTGCCACCTCAGACTAGAGGCAGATACAGGCTATAGGTGTTTGCTGATAGGTTGTGATCAGCATGACAATACTGACAGTGAAAGAGAGAACACAAGAGATCTTAACAACCTGAGCTGATASGGCACCTCTGCCCCCTTCTATTGTTGTGTAAAAATGAATTGACATATTTTAAACTACATTTGAAAATTCACCACACCTAARTCAGCTTAAGCCAAGAGAGGCAAATAGTATATCTAAATAGTACATCAGGTTGGCTGGCAATAGATCTCCCTTGACAAAGCTGTTGTTCCTCTTAATGCAGATGTACAGAATTGTTTTGTGAGTAAAAGATATCTTCTTTTCTTTTCTTTTCTTTCTTCAAACTGTAAATATTCACATTTTTTACAGATCTATGATGGCAAAGACAACACTGCTCACCTGCTGGGAGCATACACTGGGGCATCATTAAGAGGCCTGACACTAAGTAGCACTTCAAATCATTTATGGCTGGAATTTAACTCGGACATGGAGGGCACTGATGAAGGTTTTCAGCTTGTGTATACCAGTAAGTATTTAAGTAGGAATAGATTTATACTTTTAAAGGAATGAAAATTCTTCACTCATAAGATGAAAATGTAGTTAAATTACAATTATGGAAGAAATTAACAACAAATTACTTATTAAATAATATACTTTCATTGCTGTACCTCACAAAAACCCAAAACACATTAGCGTACAGAAACCTGGCTTTGACATTTTATCTGGTACATAWATTGCTGTTGTTTTTCTAGAGGGGTATTTTTCAATTTTGGAGAGCATAAGAAAAAACAGGGCAAGTTTAAGTTAATTGTTTTAGCACATAAAAATATTGAAGTATGTGAGTAGTTTAAAAGAYRCAACCAAAAAGCATTGCTTCACGAAGATAAGTCATAAGTAAGGAAATTCTCCTTAAGACTGATCTCTGATATTTACTTTGCTTTTGTTTCTAAGCTTGAATTATTGTTTAGAACCAAAATGATAAAGAGAAATTCTTAACAAAAACCTATATATGGGCTTCAGCTATGAAGATGAGGAGAGGAAATAAATACTTCTGATATCCAGCTTAGAGGGTACACAGAAGAAGCCATGTACATGTACTTTACCAAGTGTCTGTTTCTGAAAATCGTTGCACATGACTATTGACATGTAGTGTATATGACTTTTTTAATGTATAATTTTTTTGCCATCACTGAATTATTATGTCGAACTAAATTTTTCCAAGCAGGACAGTGTTATAAGATAATTATGCAATGCAGCTATCAACATATTTTCTTTGTCCTTGTGCTCAAATCATTAATTTTTCACCTGTTCAAAAGTTGTTCATTTAAAGGCTCAAAATAATGTTTTTAAAAGTAGTTCTAATAAAAAATAGCATAATTCTTGCAGTATGAAAGGAAAATACTTCAAGATAATAAAAGAGTATGTAATTATTTTTCAGATGAAAGTTGCATAATTATATTCTGTAATAGCATGTGATAGAATAGGACTGTACCCAGTGATTAAAGATGGGATGTTCAGTGCTGTGTTACTATATGTATCAAGGAATTTAATTTTTCATATTTTTATAGGTAGAACGAAACCCAGCACTCTCTATCATAATTTTCATTGATTGCATGTAGTTCTTAATTTATGAACTGATGAAMAAAAAATTATCATAGGGATTGATGAAAAATAGCAGTTTTTCTTTGCTGCCACAGGTGCTATTGTGCTGCTGTTGTTACAATGCAAAATAATGAGAAATCTGCTGTTGTTTTCTTTATGAACCTTTAAATATCTATTAAAAAGTAAGTGGACAGTCCCTTTAGCTCCTAGTTTATAATTCATCATAAAATTTAAAAACTGATTGATCATGATAATGGATTTTTTCTGTCTTTAATTGAACTCTTAGGAAAATTGAATTTATGACACAGCTTGGTCATGATCTGGGGAAGGTGTATAGGCAGTTATCCTACTTGGAATGCTTAATAGCAGAGAAGAAATCCTAAAGATGTTGTTATGTGTAGTTTGAAAATTATTGATTTCCACTGAAAATCAGAAAATCAGAAATTCTTTAATGTATTTATCTGTTTGATTCTGTAAATACAACATTTTATTCCTCACACAGGTTTTGAGCTGTCACATTGTGAGGACCCTGGTGTGCCACAGTTTGGATATAAAATTAGTGACCAAGGTCATTTTGCTGGGAGCACTATAATTTATGGATGCAATCCAGGTTACACACTCCATGGAAGTAGCCTTCTAAAGTGTATGACTGGGGAAAGGAGGGCATGGGACTATCCTCTACCATCATGCATTGGTATTACACTCTTCTATTTTTTTTTTTTGTTTCTTTACCTTTTTTTGGAATGCAAGAAAGAAAAACCATTGTAAAGATTGTTATATCTATGTAAAATCTGATGTGTAGGATCTGATCTGATATGTGTAGAGATCTATTTACACAGGCACTTATAGTTCTCTCTGCATGTATCTCATCTAAGTCTTTCTAGGTTAAAAATAGATAGCAATTCTTAAATATTTGTGCATATGGAAAGTCCTAATACATACAAATCTAGTTAATGTCAGAAAATAATCAACATAAAAAGTTTAATTAGAAAGACATTGCAAGGCTAGTATTTTTTTACTTATATATAAATATCAATAAGCTAGAAAAATCTATTATATTTATATGAAATATATTAATAAAATAAAACAATTAAGATATGAAGAGATAGAAAGTTATTTTGTATTTTTGTCATTCCTGTTTCTTTACAATATTACTATAACTTCATAAGTTTTGCGGCTATCTACAGGCTCAATTATTCTCATAGGAGAGTGATAAGAAGACAAGAGTTAAATATTATTGTAGCTTTCTTTTTCATCTTAATTTAGAGGAAATTGGGATTGGTAAGTAGGTGAAACAAGGGGTGAAATGCTTATATGTTGTTTTTTTAATATTATGGCATATGATCAGTTTAATTGTGTAACTGTTCAACAAAAGAGTAAATGTATAAATTGATTGCTCAGATGATTAGCTTTAAGATCATTCCATAATSTTTTTTATTAGCTGAATGTGGAGGACGGTTTAAAGGAGAGTCGTCAGGAAGAATCTTGTCTCCTGGCTATCCTTTTCCCTATGACAACAATCTGCGCTGCATGTGGGTGATTGAAGTAGACCCAGGAAATATTGTCAGGTACTGAAAATGAATCCTAAAATGTTGAATTTTTTTTTTTTTACTAGAATAACCAAATCTTAGAGCCATAATAACCAAATCACTCTCTAGAGTGAAGAAAAAAAAAGGGATTATGGGTGAAAAACTTAAGATGCAGATCACAGGTTTTGGCATTTTAGGTTTGGGTTGAAACTGTTGATTTTTAATAAGCATTATCGAAAAAGACTGAGTTTTAAAATTGATTATAATTTTATGAAATGCTGGAGGCAGGAGAACTTTTTAGTGAAAGACTACATTAAAAAATCCACAAAACAACAAAACAACACAACCTGCATTTTCACAGCTCTTTTTAGTTAAATAGTTTTGATGGGAATGTGACGTATAATATTGTTTTAGAAAAACCGAAACTGAAACTCTCTTCTGAAAAGATTGTGTAGATACTTATAGATTATTTGAATGACTGAAGTAATATGTTAATTTATGGTGGAAAAATTCAAATATTCTAAGTATTTTTTTCTTTCAAATTCATTTTTGTATTGGGCTGTCATGCATTCAAAGATAAATGTGTGAAACATTATAAAAAATTACCTGTGGAGTTAAATTTTATTTGCTTTTTTTTCTGTTGTTTGTTTAGTTTTGTTGTTAAAGTTATATTTTTGAGTAATGTTAAAGCTGACAATAAAATCATTATGTTCTTTCAGCCTCCAATTTCTTGCTTTTGATACTGAGGCRTCCCATGACATTCTTCGAGTTTGGGATGGTCCACCGGAGAATGAGATGTTGCTCAAAGAAATTAGTGGCTCCCTTATTCCTGAAGGCATTCACAGTACACTCAACATAGTAACCATCCAGTTTGACACAGATTTTTATATCAGTAAATCTGGATTTGCCATACAGTTTTCAAGTAAGTWGATTAATTTAATTTTTAATTTAGTATAAGATGAATTCACTCACAGATAATTATCATGCTGGAAACACTTGAAATCAGTGACTACATTTCTGATGTTTTAAGGGAAAGAATTGGCACAGACTTAAAGATTTGTTGTAAAGCTGTATTTTTATCTTAAAGAAACAAACAAACAAAACAAATAAAATATGTTCTTTGTTAGTGCTGGTTTTCAAGGCAGCTGGGGGAGCRCAAGAATGCTTATAACTATAATTAGTGTTTTTCACAAAGGAGTTGAAGTAGGCATGTTAAAATCTCCGTCCTTTTCTAATCAGTAAGAGTTTCTGCTTTCAGAGATATCTGTGGTGAATTTTCATTTCTTTTGTGATTGTATGGGATGAAACAGGAAAGAGCTCCACAGGAACAGCAATGTCCTTCTCCCTTTTGCCTTCTAGTCCTATATCATCTTATAGGCAGCAGGATGACAAATCTAAACAGTTGCCCAACTGTTATTAAATCCCTTTAGACATTTTGTTGCTGAAACAGAAGGAATCGTTGAGCCAGGTCCATTTTGACCTTCTTTTCCTCGGGTCAGTGAAATTTATATATATTTTTTCAAGATTAGTAAAGACTAGTCTAATATAATTTTGTGTAGTGGTAGCAACATTTCTAACATGGGTTGACACAGAGACTCAACACTGTTTACCTCATTGTGCTTCCTGTGCTTGGTAGTTGTATTAGCCCTTGTTTTCCCCTACTCTTATTCTTTCCATGTGTATGACAAATACATGTATGTGCATACAGTAATTTAAAGGAAGAATGAATTATGCAAATGAGAGTACAAAGTGAAAGGTATTTTATTTGTAGTGACAGAGTGCTTCTGCTCCTTCAGCTTATTTTTGAAGCTGTGAATAGAGATTTTAATCCTTTGGCTCCAAGGTATTTTTGSCATTTTACAGCCTTCCCCTCTTCCAGACCCTGTTTGAGAGATTCTCACATGTGTGTTTCMATTCTCAGACATACTTTTTTATTTAATGTTGAAGCCAGAGAGGGAGACCATTATGCACTGGACTTATTTAGGCAGTCATTAAAGCTGAGTGGAAAAATAGATTGATGCAGAAAAAGAATGGAGTTACAAGGAAAAATGGATARTACATGGGAGTAAAGTTATAAAACAGCTACTGATGCAGTTGCATTGATTTATGGGAAAGAGGGTTTAGAAATTTATCTGATAGGCTTATCATTTGTTTCTCCATGCTGTTGCAGTCTGTTGACAYTAAAGAATCTGTGAAGTTTTACTGCCTCAGCATTTCTCTTTGTCTTTAGTCCACATTCTCAAAATCAGAGTGATCCTTCTCGAACTGTTGATGTGACACAGTTTGGGTGTATATTCTCAGTAGAATAACAGAGGTTTTTTKTWTTGTTTTGTTTTTTTCCCTAAGTAAAGATTTTTAAGTAATGTRCAAATAGCTACGCAACCTGAATGACACTATTGCTCTATGGATATATTATTTCACTAACCAATAAAGAAAAATATTTGAGGAGGTGGAGGAAAGAGGAGGACAATTCTTTGCAACTTTGTTCCAAGTATTCATATACTTGCTTTGAGTACATAATATTGTCTGAGTAAAACAGATGGTGTCTTTATACTCTAGCTACACTGTAATTAACCAACAGAAAGCTCACACAAGGGAGGTATCTGCTTTTACTTTCCTCTTGCTATTTCATGAAGTAAGACTATTTAACTGGATTATTGGCCCTTTTACCTCAAGAGGAATGTTGTTCAATGACAACAGATATTTGATGTTCAAACTCATTTAAGGCTTTGATTGCTTTATTTGCTTCTCTATTATGTTCTTACCCTTTAAACAAAAATGTGTTTCCAAAAATGGGTTAAACCTTCCTATTAGTTCTTAAGTTATTTATTTCATTTTATCAAGTGTTCTTAYACAATTTTGCATCTGTCATTTAATGAGCAAAAATTTTCACCACTGATAATGTGGTATAATTTATATTTGACTCCTCTATAAGCCATCCAATAAAATCAGAAAAATAATTTTTGTCTGGAGATACAAAAGGCAAGTGAGATAGCATCCTTCACCAAATTAAAGGGTGGATGTAAAAACCTAAAGATGAAATATTATATAAAAAGTAAAAAGAAAATTATATTTAATTAGTATTATGTATTACAGCAGATAATATTAGAATTGTTTCTTTCTAAGTCTGCCCAAAGCAATCCTTTAAAAGTCCTGAAATTTGTTATTAATTTTGTAGAATTTAGAGGATTCAAAGGAAAAAAGTTTCACAATGAGWTTTTTCTTGCCCAATATGTCAATTAATGTATTTTGTTTATTTTTGTTAGCTTGCTTTTTTGTGGAGGAAATAAACCCCAAAAGGTTATTTGTATCTGAAATAGTGGGTTGGAAGGTGATTTGCAAATGCATATGGGGAATTTTACAGGTTTCTTTCTCAGAGTGCTGTTTCCTACCACTGCTGGTGTAGAGATCCCTTCCTGACATAACTTTTTCATTTTTCTGAAGTCACTAACATAGAGTTTATTTTTTCCTTGTGTCTATTCCATAGCAGAAAGAAATTTTAATCTAAAATATTTTCACACTCTGGTTTGCTGATATCTTTCAACTTTGAGCAGAATCCTTTGGATTTATCGATTTCAGGAGCACTACTTTCCTATCAGAAATATCTGTGGGTGTCCACACTTGTAGATTTAGCTCAGTGGTTTTGTTTTAGGTTTGTAGGAGGTKATATTGGTGTATGTTTTCTTGTTTAGTTTGGGTATTTCTTTTGTCTGATTTTGGGGGTGGGTTTGCTTTGTTTTTAGCATCAAGAGGCTTAAAAAGAAACCATTTAATAGATTTCTTTCCTTCTATTGGCTGTTACYCTTCTTTTAAGAAGCAGATGTTAGTAAAAGGAGCGACCATTTATGTCTTTAAATGACAAAAATTTCATTCCTGTCACCAGTTTGTAAATGGCAATAACTGAGTAGCAGTCATCTCTCACTTTAGTAGCGTAGATGGTATGTGCATTTTATGCAGRCAAATACTATGAGTTAATGCTTCCATGTAAAATGCCTTGGTAATGTTGTAGCTAGAGAGACTTGGAATTATAGTGTTAATAAGTAAAAGCTGAAAGGAAATATCAAAAGAAATTGGTGACTTATGATTACAAGTATTTTTAACATTATAAATAAACAAATCATCCTCTCCACCATGTCACCATAAAAGTAACTTCTTTTAATTATATTTGAGATTTAAATTCCTGATTTTTAAACCCCATGCAGTATAGTTTGGGCAAACCCTTTTGACTTGTATGAACAGAAAGTCTACTTACCTGTCCTAAATTTACATATGTAAAGTTGACTTTGTCTGACTTGTGACATGGCATTTCAGAGAGATCAAGCTGATAGGGTTCCAAATTTCAAGTGTTGTGTGTCTCAGACTAGTATTTTAATTTCATATTTCAATTTTATACGTGGGAAAGCTATTCTTTGAATCTGAAAAATCTGATGCTATGTTTTCTGTTAAAGAATAATAAAATTGAACACTCTGCTTTGAGTTTCTTTGATAAATTTTCAGTYCCTATGGGTTATTTTAATTGCAGAAGAAATCCATTACAAATATTTATAATCGTGTATATAGCAAAGTAAATTTGGAAGTGCAAAACTATACTTGTATGGTTCTTAATATTATAAATAAAATTAATTTTCTGTTTCAGAAAAGGTTCTCTAACTTCCATATATTTTTTTTCCTTTGSTTAATCCAATCTCTTTCATTGAAATCTAAGTCAGCTATTGATCAAAATAGAGCAACAGACAGCAAAATATCTATGTAATAATACAAATCCTTGAAATTATTTCAAATAAGACATTTTGAAGATTTAATTAATACTGTGTATTTTATTTTWTGTTTTGTATTAGTCACTAAAAATTTTTCAAAAGTATATAGGTTATGCTATTTTGTGTGCCATGTAATTTCCTAATATTTAGGTGTGACATCAACAGAAAAGCATTACATTTTGGTCTACATCCACAGGTGTATGATTTTCTTCAAAGTATCAAATTATAGAATATGATATGATAGGATATGAGGAAGACTGGTGATCAAACAACTTGTGCTTAATAATATAGTTTGCCTCTTTATGCTTGATTGAAGCCAAAATTATGTAACCCCATCGACTGGATAAGGAGTATAATCTCAACTAAGCTTTCCTTCCTTTTGTATTTCTTTTGCTACCAATAAGTGGACAAAACTGCATGGGACCAAAACTTATCATGTTTTGTCTCCTGCGTACAAAGAAACATAACCCAAACCCCTTGTCTTGTGAAGAATTCASTATGAAAATTAGTCTCTGCATTCATATGCTAGATTGATTACTCCAGTCCATATTTGCAATCTTATWTAGAACATCAAGCAAAATACTGTGGGACTGACAAATCCATCATTTGAGGCTTATGTGATTTATTTTTACAAAACCGCACACAGGTGACAGGTTGCCCATTTTTAAATGTACATGGAGTTCATTTTCTTACAATAAATTCTGTACTTAGGAGAACAGTATATTGAACTGTTTTTACAGAATTCTCCAAAATGGTGTCTTGCTAAGCATTTGATATAAAAGAAGAAAACTGTGGAATTGACATTCAACCGCATGACTGGGGAAGCCATTTTCCAGTGGGAGATAAATCAGATGCCATAGTTATTCTGTTCTCTGTTGTCACTGAGAAATTCTGGTTTTCATTCATTCTAGTTAATGCTACTTTGGAGATAAATATTTTGGTCATCATTTTCAGTATCATTACTTTCCTTTGTTTATCATTCATGTGCCATCCTTTATAGATACATGCACATATGTGATGGGATCTTTCCTGCAAGTACAGGTACATCTTCAAGACTGTTACCTTTTTTCTACATTCAGATTGCAGTAGAGTTCACAAATGTACAGGAGGGACAAGAGGGACAATTATTTTGAGACTTATCTTTTGTTTCTCCAAGGTCTTAGTGTCTTCTCATTTGAACATCTCTCTTTTTTAAGTCCTTGAGTGTAAGAGAAGTGCATATTCTATTGTATACAATCCATATCAAAGGAAAGTGATTTTTGCAAGCTTGTAATTAACTGAACATCACAGAAATGTGTGTATATATGAATATGTATAAAAAAATCATTAATGTTGGAAAAGGCTTCTAAGAACACCAAGCCCAACCATCAGTGTAGCACAAACACTCCACTACAATGGAGTTGACTTCAAGTTTGTCAGGTAATTGTCTGTTCCTACTTTCCCTCTTACCCCATTTCTGCCCAAGAAAACCCATTTAGTAACATGGTAATATAAAAGAGAGATTTTTACTGCTATTTTTTTGTCAGGAAAATTATATTTTTTTCTTAACAGCATTCCAAAAATCTGTCTGATCTCATAATTGACAGATAGAGAAAAGACCCTTGGCTGATGATTGCTTGTCTTTCGGTCCTATGTGTATGAATGTAGAAAAAATTATTTGTGGGCCGGTGTCTTCAATTACAAGCTGGACATATTCAGCCATGCAATCTGAGATGCAATTCATTTGCAGAGATAAATTTTAAAATCTTGCTAAATATATAAATATAGAATCTTTATTCTTATTAATATTCCATTGTTATTTTGATAAAATGTAATAGGTGTAATGCTAAAGTAAACAGAATCTATTCCTTGACAGTGTTCTTTAAATTACCCTGTTCATTGCCTTTGCAAAGAACAGGGTAATTACATTCAAGTGTATGGACAGATTATTACCAAATGATGAGGCAAATTCTGCTTCAATGTCAAACTTATCAATTATAGTACACCCTCCCCACTCCACCCACCCAACCCAAGCAAACAAATAAAAAGAATTATTGGAAAAATTTTACAAAAGTAAAAAATTCAGACAGATTAAAGATTTGGCAGTGTCTTTAGGAACTATCAAAATATTCTCAGTGTTTTGAAACTATAAATCTATAATGCAAATATACAATTTATGAAAGTAAAAGGCAGAATAAAAAATTTAACTTTTAACATGGGAACAATCTCCCCCTCTCTTCAGAAGATTTCAGTTAAAGGCCAGGGCAAACCAGAAGTGCAGTTCTCTGTTGTACAACCATATCCCTAACAGAGGCAACAAATCCACATTATTCTGCAGACTGCCAAATGAAACTCACACATTTTGTCTCAAATCATCTGTATAATCTTTTTAATAGAAATGTTATTAATGAATTACCGTTAATTACCATTAATTACCATTAATGTTATTAATTAATTGGAAATGTTAGTGAATTACCATTAGTAAGATTTTTACTGCATGAGCAGCCCTTGTGTGTAGTCCAAGGTTCTTATAATTTCTTCATTTTGAGAAGCTCTTTCTATCTCACTGTATTCACATATATGCATAAAGGAATATGCAGTCTGATATAGTATAAAAATCTTAAAAGAACCAAAACATTCCAAAAAACCCCAAGCCCTAAGCATGCAATCTAAATGCAATTAGGATTTTCAAAACCCTTCTTTCCAGATGGAATGCATTGCCAGCATGATTACATGTTGTCACAGTATCCGTTTTCTATTGAGTTTCAGAAATTATCTGAAGCCATATGTCAATTTATTTATTTGGGCCTGAGTTTCATACTCATTGCCAAAGCTCTGARCAAATACCTAAGGAATTATACCTGTTCCAAACTGGAGAGTTCATATTATTGGAAAAGAAGATTATTATTTATGAACTGGAGATAAAATGACTCTTAAGGTTTGCACTCTAAGAGAAGTGTAGTGCTTTGGATGGTTTTAGCAACTAGTATAAGTTGACAAAACAAAAACAATAAACAAAAGTAAAATTATTTCATTAAACCAAAGTCATTTATCTCCCTAAGAACTACAATGTATCTAGTAGTACGATCCATAACCTATCCTTTCTGGTAACCTATCTCTAATCCTATCTGATAGTAAAATCAGATGAAGACCTTTAAGAAAAATCTTCATGTCCACTGTTGCCCTCTTCCCCCATTTACCATCCTCACTCACCCCCCCCCCCATAAAAGAGACTATACCAGGTTACAGTGTAAACAAGAGTTTTAAAACAAGTTCAGTTGACGTCTGAGACGGGGTCAAAGTGGTTAGGAAACTGRTTCTGACCATGAGTGTGGGGTGTGTGGCTATGAAGGAGCCTTAGCCCAAGCTTTGGTTGTGCAAGTGTGACTGCCAGAGTTAGTCCAGGATGGTTGGATGGGGAAGTTTCCTTAGCACAGAGACCTGCCTATGCAACGTAGAAAACCTGATTATGCAAGATGTTAAACTTCTTCATTGAAAGGAYGTGTTGTCCAAAATGAAATTCTGATTCTTTGATTTATTCCTAATATTTTCCCATTTTAATCTTCAAACAATAACTGACAAACTTAGATAGGATCCATGAAGTCATGCAAAATCAACAAATGGAATCTGTGGTTAGAATTTACTTAAGAATTACAATGACCATGCTTCTAAATATCTGTTAGATCTACAGCAGAAAGGAGAGTTAAAAATAGATTAAAGAAATGCTATCAGCAGTTCTTCTGTTGGTAGAAGACCATGAAAATGCTGTAGGTAATTTATTCTTTCTTTTTCAGGAAAAGTTATATAGAAGGTTGGATTTAAAATAGCAAATGCCAGGCTTACCTGGTTCTCAAACAGCATTAGAGATTCAGGGAGACTGCAGTGTCCATATAGGTAAAGGTATTATGTGGGTCCTGAGACAGCTTGAATTTTGAAGGTGCAGTCAGGTTTGGTTCAGGCTGATGCATGTTTGGAAGACCAGCAATACTAGAAAGCCTTTATTTAGAGTGATAGGAGTTTGGAAGAATATGTTGGTTTAAATAAGCTTATAATAATATTTTAAACACGATTTGTGTTATGAGGGCCCTGAAATTTGGAAGGCTTGAAGCTGCTGACGTGACTGTGGGCTCTGGGGAAGAAAAAAATAAAGGAGGAAAAAAAGAAAAAAAAAAGAAAAAAAATTATTTTTTCCTTATTTCTTCAGCTTTGCGATTCAGACTCTTTAATTATATTTGACTTGGCATGCATTAGGACATCAAATTTAGAAATCACTGTTAACACCAAGAAATCTCAAGACATTTATTATATTGTTTCCAGCATCAGTGGAGTCTCTTATAACCTTGTCCAACTTTTAATGCTGTGTTTCAAGGTATCTTTCCTCCATGAAATTAGAACATTTTAGAACATTTTAGAACATTTCAGTCACCTGTTAAACTGCTTGGGCTTATGAACTATCAGAAACTTTTTTAAACTGGTGGTAACTTACAGCTTTTGAAGCAGGAATAATCAAATTAGAATATTTAAATATCGGATTTATGAATTAAATGTATTTTTCCTTATTATTGAAAAGATGTATCAAAACTTTTTTATACCCCACATAAAGGACACTTGTAGAAAGATCTGTGTTTACATCTTTTCTGGGTATGATTGAATTCTGGTTTAATGGTTTCTGTGGCTCCTTAGGAACATTTGCACAGTATTGTACAGCTCATAAAGAGATGATTTAGGATCATCTCCCTCATCTCTACTGCTCAAAACATATGAATCTGTTTATATGAATGCTCTTAGGAAGAATTCAAACAAGTTTTGGGTGGAAGGGAAATTAATTTTTTGCATGGATTGGCTGCCAAGATTCTAAACAAGATTCTACCCCACTTTATTCAAGTCACCTAGCAGGAACTGTGTAAGATAAACAACTTTCCAGAGTAATACTCCTGCCTGTGCAATGGCATTTGTTTTCTGGAGGATTGGTGATCTCATATTCAAAGTCTMAATTAGAAAATATGGTTATATGGCTATCTGAGATATTAAGTCTCACTTGTGGGTCCTTCAGTTATTTCTGTGTTAGCACATCACACAGAACTGAGAGGAGCTGAAACATGGATTGAAACAGCTGGTAATGAACCACTGCTGGCAACGCTGTTTAGAGATATTCTTAGTTCAGAGTCGTTCTAGCGTAGTTCAATAGTGTATCTTCAAATTTAGCTTCATCCAAATGAAAGCAACTCATCTGCTCCAAAACCATGCCCCACTGCAAACCAAAACACAATCTGGAGTTTTATTTTACAAACATACTCAGAAGTGTGTAATAATTGTGTTGAAACACTTTCTGTCACTCTGACCATGTAGAGAGACACACAAGCTCTGTCTATCTAATATGTTCACTAATCTCTCACCCACTGAACAATTTGAGCATGAGCTGCATTCATCCCCATCCTGGAATTTGTGATCAAGAATTGTCTCTTAATTCTTTATCTAACCCAAATTGTTTGACTGATTGCATGTGATTACTCTGAACTAGCAGTGCCAAGAGAAAAAATAAAATAGGTTTCTGCATTTTTCTCTCTTCATTAGAGAAAAAAAGCTCTCAGATGAACACTCACAGGTTTGTGCTACACACAGAGTCACTCTTGCACCTGTTATGCTGCATATATTAGGTAATAGACACATCTGAGTTTTGTCCATTTCTCATAAAATACGTTTTTATAGGAATTTAATGGATTACATTCGCAAATCACAGCTTGCTAGTTATTCAAGACAATATTTCCTACTCTGAGTTTCCAATTATTGTAATAGAATAAAAGATGAGATATTCTTTTCTTACTTTATTAACTCTAATACTTCACAAAGAATTTTAGTGCTTATATATGAACTTATGGGGAACTGTGATAGCCCAATCTTTACTTTGCAGAAAACTTTCAAGATTGCATTGCAGGTAATCAGGCATTATTCCCAGAATTTTTGCTTACTCCACAAATTTTCATGGGGAATGATGTGATCACTTCAGTGATTGAAGTGCCTGAATATATAACAGGAAAAAAAAAACCCCACTTCTTGTACTGGAATATACAGTTCATAAACAGTATTGGCGCATTAAAGAGAAAAAAAAAAATAGGCTGAAGATAGGTAATGAAAAGAAATATTAAAAAAATAAACAGGTTAAAAAGGCAAAAAGAGTTGAGAATGGAGGACAGAACACACAGACAGCCTCTCTGAAATAAAAAACCTGTAAACATACACAGCTTTTAAAAGTAGTAATGATGAGCTAGAGTCAGGCACATGAAAAAACCCTTACAGCTACAGCAGACATGACAAAAAGCTGTGATTAAGAAATTCAGTTTGAATCTATGGGGAATTTATGTTAATTCTCCAGAAATGCATTACTTMTATAATTGCAAACAGTATTGAGATATTCTTTTTCCAGTCTCCTTCTTGCATAGCTATTTTTTAATTTTTCCCTCAAAAAAATAGCTATATTTATGTGTTTGAGGATTCTTATTCTGACAMATTTATTTATACAAAAAAATCCACCTCCTCTTTGAGATAAATATATGACAATAAGCAAGTAAAAATGGAATTTACCAAGAGATTTAATATTAAAATAGAGAATACACATTTAATATAGATTATTAATACATCATTTCTGTCTCAATTGAAAAAAAAAAAAGTATTTCCTTCTGTTCCAGTGGATGAGAACATTAAGTGTCAATCTTAAGTAAAAGTTTCTCCCTTGTGATACWGATTGTAGAGGGAATCTGGGGAACAAGCTTATTAATAAGACACCTAACTTTTGCACGACCAAGATTAAATTAAATTAATACTACTCCTAATTAAGCAAGTTGATTTAGACATATGCTTAGAAAGCAAGATATGTGGTGTTCAGAAATACCATGAAGGAATAATTTATTTATGTTCCAATCTCCCTGTAGTTGTGGAACTCTGGATACCTTCTCCTTGTTTATGCTCCTTAAAATGAATTAGAGAGGAAAAAAAAAAAAAAGAAAAGTAAGGAAACAGTAATTTTTARGAAATCTGTAATGCTCACTTATTTCCACCACAAAGTGTGATGACATGCAAGAAAATCAAATAAACAAACCAATATGTATATGCATATGTATGTGTATTTATATATATACACATATATACGAATATGTGTATGTATGTATATATATATACATACCATAATTTATATACATAAACCTTTACCACCATTTAAAATTACCATCAAAGTTTAACAGCTGAAATTTGGTATCTAAATCTCTCAGTTGCAGTTGTTGAAATGCTCCATGGAGGTAGGTGTATAGGTTGAAATGGAGGTGAAAGACACTAAGTTCTTGCTTTCAAATAAAGAATAAGTAGATTGTTCTATAGATACAAATTAAACATTTAGAGAAAAATGTGTTTCAAAATCTAGTATATATATTTGAATTGTCCAGTATGAATACCKAAGGCTATTTCCTGTTTTTACCCTACTACATCTCCAAAGTCTGTGTGAAAAATTGTACTAAGTGCTCCAAGTTAGTACCTTTATARCTCTATAGTGTGCTTTCACTAAGAACTCGTCACTGTTTTATTATCCTGATGATGATATTTAGGATAATGTCRTATAACTACKTGAATAAATAAATCATATCATGTAGTAGCTGTATTATGAAAGTTTTTTTCTCTCTTCCTTTAGGTAGCACTTTAAAGAGAAGAGGGAAGCAAAATTTASCACAGATTTTAGGCAAATCTAGCCTAATAAATGATTATTTATTTATGATAAATCAAAGTATATTCAGTACTTTTAATGGCATGCTGCATTCTTTTCCTTTCTTACATCCTGTTCATTCAGAATAAATTTTTTATCAGCCTGTTGAGAAGCTCACCTGGTCTGTCAAACCAGTTCACAAACCCCTCAATTAGATTTCAAACTTTTAATAGAGCCTTTCAAAATGCTGAACAATCTCGGAGAAAAATGAGAATTAGACTTCTAGAAATCATCTACTTAAAATTCTGAAACCCAGACGGTGACACAGTAGGAGCGGAGAAGCTCTCTTTTGCATTCTAGTGTTCTAATGCAAAAAACCAGTCTTAAAGCAGTGGTTTTATCTTTAAATTAGATCTGTGTGTATTTAATGTGAATTTGCGAAGTTTAAAAGTATTCATGGAATAGTTAAAGTTGGAAAGTACCTCTGAAGACCTCTAGTCCAATTGCCTGGTCACAAAACAGTCAAACAGATAACAAGCCCTCTGTAAAAAAAAAAAAAAAAAAAAAAAGAATGTTTGACCACACTTGAAGTGAAACAGTGTTTTCCTTTATACATCTGGAGTTTTGCTTGTTGCATCTTCTGATTACTATCTTTGTGCTTTTCCTGCACACATGCTTCCTAGAAGGGCTTTTGTCTTCTCTGTTCCTTTTTTGTAAAGCTGCTTTCTGGTAAGTTGTTTCTTGGGATTCATTTGTCCTGGATGAATTTCCAGTTTAGAACCTCCTGAAGTTTGTCTCAGCCTTTTTCTCCAGCCAACTGAGACCTCCCTAAATAGCTACCCTGCACTAGAGCATATCTACTGATCAGCCAGGGTCTGTAAACTTGCCAAAAGCTAACTTTGTCTCATTGTCCCCATCTTTAATGAATATTGAAGTCAACAACCACCCCTGAGGGACACTGCTGCTAAACAGCTCCCGCCTAGGTTTTGGATCATGGACACTCTTTGAACATGGCTCACCAAACTTTTTTCCACCCATTTCATACTCCACTTATCCAATCCATGCTTCGTCAATTTGGCTACAAAGCCAAAAGGCCAGAAGGTGGGTTGAGCAAGTGTGCAAGCATGCAAGATGACTGCTATACAAGGCAAATAAGGGTAAGGTGATAAGTTTGGTCCACAGACCTCATCTTAAAAAATTAATTTGCATAAATATTATAAAGTGATTAAAATACCCAAAGAGACTATATCAGAAATTCCTATGTGGCCCCTTCATGTCTTTTTCAGCCCTATCCAATTTTTTTACAGAATGATGAAATCATGTAAGAGCAATATGATGAACAGACAATAAAAAGTTTCATGCCAATACTCTCTCTTTGGCCCTTCAAGACTGATTGCAAATTCTGAGTAAGAATCAGCCCCCACTATTCTGGAATAGCATGTTTTAGATAAAGCAGAGAAATTTTTTTCTTGTTTATGGCAAAATTCAAGGCAGATAATATTAAAGTGGGCAGAACACAGTGATTTTAGTAATTTATTATTTTAGCAATATTTTTCTAAGTTTAAACCCAGCAACATATTTAAAGATACAAAGAGAAGTCATGGCAGTGTCTAAAACAGAACTTTAAAAAAATTACATGAAAACATAAAAAATAACTATCTTTAATTTATTATGAAACATTTAAAAGAAATATATATTTAATATTTGAGGACTAAGAAAGAAAATTTTCCCCTTCTGTTCATGCTTTATTTTTATGTGAGAATTTATTTGTGGGCCTATTTTTTTCCTATTTTTTCTCCTATAGTCAGTACTTCCTATGTTTAAAAACAACCCCATAAAATCCCAATTTTTATACAACTAGAACTGTATAGCACCAATTATATTTTTAGTAAGTGCATCTCAGAAAGGAAGGTCCTTGGAGTATTGGTTTTTTTTAAGAGAAATACAGTTTAGACCAAAATTTGCTCTTCAAAAACATCRTAAATACAAAACCCAGACACATTTTGGATGAATAGATTTCTGTCTGCTGGTATTACCTTCCCAGAAAGAGGGCATCTGAATTAAATCTCAGTACTGCCACTTTGTGTTTATGTTACACAGGTTGCTGAGCTCAGTGGGACTAGTTCCACAGGCAAGTCTGACATTTGGTATTTATTTGTAGTACGTATAACATGTTTCTCTTCCATAATGTTAGTAGGAAATAACATTTACTTAAATAAATATTGATGCATTTTTTGCTTAAGCTCACATGTTTTAGTGCATTTTTTATTATGTTGATCAAGAGGAAAATATCTTTAAATTTTTTATACTTTTGTAATTATTGTGATTGTATTTTATCTTAATAACAATCCATACTAATGTATTATATGTAGCTGTACATTGTCTCAGACTAAATCCATGTGAATTTTTTGTACTGATTTCTTCATTATTACCACAAAAGCCTAGTGTTGTAGATAGGTCATGTGCAAGGGTATAGATATGAGTGATCAATAAAATTCTTTTCCAAGGTCACAGCTAAATGTTACACCATAGATACATTTATGAACTATAGAATTGTGAAGAATTGAAGATGTATGCAAGCATACCTTAATTAGAAAACCTGAAGACCTTAATCTGATTTTAATTTTATTCATATTAAAAATTGCTCTAAGTTAAAAGTACTAAATGTCCCGGGTAATAGGAAATCTCCTCCTTTCCTTTTTGCATACTGCAGTGCTTCACAGAATTAAAAAATAACTAAAAGAAAAATTAGGCACTTTTAATAAATAAAAGAGATAGAAAAAAATAATAGTATAAAATCAGCAGATTGTTGAATGATTTCTCAACATTTTTAAGTATTAAGAAAATTTTGAATTTGCAGAGCTTCCTGATTAGAAAAATGCAACAAAATGGATTTTTTTTTTTTTCCAAAATGTATTTATATTTTTTTCATTGTCTTGCTAGGTTCTGTAGCAACTGCCTGTCGTGATCCTGGTGTCCCCATGAATGGAACTAGAAATGGTGATGGAAGAGAACCTGGAGACACTGTCATTTTTCAGTGTGACCCTGGCTATGAACTTCAAGGAGATGAGAGAATAACCTGCATTCAGGTTGAAAACCGGTACTTCTGGCAGCCAAACCCACCAGTCTGTATAGGTATGCAGAAAAAAATTAAATAATGCTTTCCTAAAAATAGAAACCTTTATGTAATGAATTACACTGTTCTAGGAACTTGTTTGAAGAAAATACATGTACTGCATGTCTTAAAAATGTTTTAACATCAACCTCTGATAGTCATAACTAAAACCTTTCCTCTGTAGTTGTTAGTATAATAGTTCTCATGCTCTCCCTCTCAGGGCCATCTCATTTATAATTTGATGATCTGGGACAGAGAAAACCAGTCATTGTCARTGACTGTTATCCTTGGTAGTGTATTCTTGGACAAACACTGCGGGGAGGAACTTGCCAGAAATTACAACTGCAAGGAGCTCTGTAAAGCTTTCAAACACTCTCTTTCATTTAATAAACTTATCTTGACCTTAGCTGTTACAAATAAAATTTACATTCTMTTTGCATATCCTCTGTATGCACACTGTCTACCTTGTTCATGCATATCTGCAGACACGTGTTTGCAAACACTACAGTACTGACTTAGTGTCTTGGCTATTCTACTTATTGTGTTAAAGTATTATTTTTTCTACTCTTACTCTCCTTACTATGCCTTCCTGTGTCATATGAGTTTATGGGCTTGAAGACAAGAACTGTCTAGACTATTTTCTGGAAGACTGCAGTAAAGAAAAATTTTATTGCTCATCTCATATAATTCTTAGATGTGAAAACATGCATTTATTAGTAATGGTGACCGAACATCTGTAGATATCTAAGTGAACAAGTAAAAGAAATTCTAGGACTCTGGGCCCTAAAGTTAAAATATTTTTCTATCATGCTGGCCTTATTTGATATTGCTGTTTTTAAAATATATATCTCAACTGAAAAATAATTGCCCTATTATAAAGCAGTACTAGCAGTTTTAGTCACTATCAATAGTGAGTGTGTGATATTACAAAATAGACTAAATGTAGGTGTAGGTGCTCAACTGACATTCTGTCTGTAGCACATATTAAATATGCATACACTTGATTTTAGCTGCAAGCATCCATTTAATTAATATTGGTAAGCTCCACACTTCATGCAAAACACCTACTGTACACAGAGTAGCAAGAATGGTTATTATGATGATTTATTTGTCCAAATGTCAAGCATGAAGTTATTCTCCATTGATTTCCTATAATGATACATTCTTGGAGAGTATGAACTGCTAATAGACTAGAGTGTGCAAACCTTGTCTTGGAGCTAAGTGATTTCAAAACTGTGTTGTAGCTCAGTACACCCTGAAGTTCATTGATTTTTTTCTCATAACTTGTAATATATTCAATAATGTTGCTTCCATCCCTGTAAATCCAAACTGTGCAATGCTTACCCCATACATAACTTCAACATCATCATTGTTTATCAAAGTTTTAGAAAAAAAGAAACATAATTTTGATGACAGAATAATAGGCAGCAATGATTCTGAAGGTGTATAGTCCTACCATGTTCTAGATCTATTTTACTTGTTCTTTGCACACCAAAGTGTCTTTTCAAACCTCTTAATTATTAATGCTCAAAACAAGGGAAATGTACTTTTTCATTGTTCTTACCTGGGGGAGTGCTTTGTTTTTTTTTAATTCCCTTAGTCTTGGCCTCACAAAATTTTAAGAACATCTTCCTTTCAAAGGTACTAAAAATGGGACAATAACAAAGAATTAAATAATGATTCATGTATTTGAATGAAAGATAGTAATTAAAAATTCTTCTATACTAAAGTTATTCTGAGAAACTATAAATTTGAGAGCATGTTTCTTCCAAAAGACAGTCCTTTGGTTTGTGTCTATGCTGCAAAAAATAGCTCCATGTTTTCCATTCCAAAGATTTTCTGTATCCAATCCTGCATAGATACTAGAATTTTAAGTGACTGTATTTGCTTATTTTTCTCAGGGATTACATTAAAAATTCTGATATGCAAAAACAGATTTAAGGATTCAGGTTAACTATACATTTAGGGGAACTATAAACTGTCTCCCAAGGTTTCAGACTTTCTTCTGAAATTCATATGTCAATATTTTTTTTCCTTGTGGCTCAATTTTGTTTGTTTCTGCTGTTTTGTTTCAGGCAAGATCTTGTTTTTTGTATTTATAGAAAGGTTTTATTAAAAACACTTAATTCCAGCGGTACTTTCCATTCAAATTCAAATAATGCAATGATTCTTTACTTAGTATGTTGGGTTTTTTTTTAAAAAAAGGAAAGAAAAAGTAAATGAAGTCATACATTCTGTTTCATTTCTTAAGAAGTAACTAAATAAATAAATAAATAAAAGTCAAAAAGTTGTGGAATAAGATTTTGTTGCCTCCTAGCGAAAATAAATAGATTGTAAATAAAAAAGACCCCAACCTATATTTCCTTATATAGAAATAATCAATGCTGAGGTCATCACAGAGACAGTAAGGCTCAGGGCTTGCTTACCACTATGTCTACACAGAGGTTTATAAAGACAGGCTCACATAACCTCCATCTAGTTTTTACTGCGTAACACATAAATAATATATATTTTTCATAGTGTTTTGACATTTGCCTTTCTTTCTAGCTGAGCTGTTATATTTGTTCAGTCTCACCTCTTATGTCCAATACTGTGAAAGGTTTTCTTTAAACTTTGTTTTCAGAGCTTGTCTGTCCTCAGTTAAAATTAAGGTTATGGCAATAATAATTTTCTACACATTGAATTCAGAAAAGTATGGATTCTGAAACACATAAGAATTTAATTAAAATGCACAGAGAGAGAAGTCTGTGGCTAAGTTTAGAGAAGATAGTAAACTGGAAAAGGAAACATAATCTAATAACATTTTTTCACTAGATTATGTTAATATTCTCAACTCACTATCTTGTGAACTGGCAATTAAAATAATCTGAAACCATTCTATCGGAAGAAAATTTTGTCTGGGAGATATTTTGCAAACTTGAAGATTATGTTTTTTATTATTATCTTTTACTGCTGGTAATGGCATGACTTGAAATAAAATATATTGTGTCTGTCTGTCTAGCTTAGTGTTCTTTCCATTTATTCTCTTTTTGATTATCAACAGACCTTGGGAAGAATTAAATGGAAACACTGTAAACAGCAAAGGTAACTGCTGATGTGTGTAAAGAAAGAATAGGTATATAAGAAAGAAGTTACTCATATGAAAATATTCTATCAATGAGCTAACAGGGGACTAAACTAAATCAAGAGCTCAGGAAAGTAGCATGAATGGAGACATTGGCAGAATTTAGTCCGGAACAAGGACATAGCATTTAACTTCCTTGTATCATTATATGCCAATACAGAGTACTTCAAAAATATCACCAGACTCATACAGTTTAGTGGTCATTTCAGTGAAGTCTGGTTACAGTGAATATCCTAAACATCTTTTTTGGTATTCTTCACATTTTCATTCCTGGGGTATGCAGAGAGTGCAACCTAAACCATTAAAGTACATGAAAAAGAGGAATGTACAGGATTATGCTGAAGAACATTAGTTCCAACTGATGAGCAGCCTTTACATTCCATACAAACTCACACTTCCTTTTTTACAGGAACTTTTACTTCAACAAGGTTACAGAAACTTACACTGAACTATTTTACAATTAATGGATATGTATTGTTTTATAATAATTTAATTTTGCTCATTTTGAAATTGTGACAAAGGAACATTCAATGGCATATGCTTTTAATTAGAAAAAATACAAATTTTAATTTTTTGAGGATAGAAAATTTGCAATTATTATCTTTATTGTAAAAATAGGTAAATGTTTCACACTAAATGAAATTTCTCCCATGTGTTCCCTTGTAGGCAATGGAACTTTACCTATCAACTGAAACCTCTGGAAAAATATTATTGTGATAAAAATTGTATTTGGCAGTTGTCAAAAAAATTAAAACAAATGGTACTAGGTCTGGAATATATATTTTATGTATTTGCTAGTACTATTAATTTGAGATATTATTGTGTTCCTAAAGCCATCCTAGTGTCTGTTGTTTCCACTTCTGTTTTTACACAAAATGATGATTTTATGATTCATCACCAATTTTAATATAAAATATAAACAAGGATTCTAAATTTTTGGTGTTTTGGTTTGAGTTAATTTTGCTATTTCTTACTCCCTTTTAATGTAAACAGATAGGTAACGTAGTAAGACTATACTCATATATACTGTGACTGTGGATATGTTAATCTACTTGAGAATTCTACTTTACTTGAATTCATAAATGACCTTAATTTATGAATTCAAGTGATTTAATTAATAGAATCATAGATTCACAGAGTGGTTTGGGTTAGACTGCCTAATTCCCACCCTCCTGCTGTGTCAGGGACACTTTCCATTAGACCAAATTACTCAAAGCCCCGTCCAACCTTATCTTGAACAGTTGCAGGGATAGGCATCCAAAAATTCCATTAACAACCTGCTCCAAGTCTCACCACCCTTCCAGTAAAGAATTTCCTCCTAAAACCTGATCTAAACCTACCTTTAAGTTTAAAACACTTGTCCCTTGGCCTGCTGCTGAATGGCCTTGTGAAAAATCGCCCTCCAGCTCTCTTGTAGGCCCCCTTTAGGCACTGAAAGGCACCATAAATTCTCCTGGAGCCTTGTCTTCTCCAGGCCGAGCAATCCCAACTCTCTCAGGTGGTTTTTGTAGGAGACGTGTTCCATCTCCCTGATCATTCCTCCTCTGGACTCTCTCCAAAGGGCCGATGTCTTTCTTGTGTTGGATGCCCCAGAGCTGGTAGCAGTATTTCTCATGGTATTAGGAAATACTCTGTATATTTCCCAGAAGGTTGAATGATACCTGTATATGTCATCTTTATCTGTACAAATCCTCTTGAGTACAATCACACAGCATATAGAGAACAACCAGAGGATCAGGGCCAGTCAACATTGGTTTATGAAAGGTAGTTTCTGAATGAGCATCCTGATCTCTTTGTATGACAAGGACACCTGCTCAGGGGGTATTAACTATCCAGCATTTGGTAAAGTGTTTGACACTAAATCCCACAGCATTCTCATGGAGAAACTGACAGTTCATTGGACAGGTGAACTCTTCACTGGGTAGCTACTGACTGGATGGCTGGGCCCAGAGAGTCGGGGTGGATGGAGTGACATCCAGCTGGTGGCCAGTCACCTGTGGTGTTCCCCAGGGCTCAGTACTGGGGCGAGTCCTGTTTAATCTCTTTATTGATGATCTGAATGAGATGACTGAGCACACTCAGTTTTCTGGTGTCACTGAGTTGTGCTGGAGCATTGATCTGCTGGAGGGTAGGAAGGCTCTGCAGCAGGATCTGGAGAGGCTGGATCAATGGGCCAAGGCCACTGCTACAAGGTTCAATAAGGTGAAAGTGATGAGTCCTGTGCTACACCAAGTAGCACTCCAGGCTTGGGGGATGAATGGCTGGGAATCTGCCCATTGGAAAAGAACCTGGGAGCATTGGTTGACAGGTGGCCAAACACAAGCCACTGTGTGCCCAGAGGCACACAAGAAATCCAATGGTATCCTGGCTTGTATCAGCAAGGTATGACCAGCATGATCATCTTCCTGTACTCGGTGCTGGTGATATTGAGATAATAGAGTGAGTCCAGAGAGGGGCAACAAAGCTGGTGAAGGCTCCAGATGACAGCATTATAAAGATCACCTGAGGAAGCTGGCATTGTATAGCCTAGAGGAAAGGAGGCTCAGGGAAAACTTTCTTGCTTTCTACAAGTGCCTGAAATGAAGTTGTATTGAGGGTGTTGTTAATTTCTTCACCCAAGTAACAAATGACAGAATGAGAGGAAATGGCCTCAATTTGCATGATGGAGGTTTAGATTTGCTATAAGGACAGATTTCTTCATCACCAGTAGGGTTACCAAGCATTGGTACAGGCTGACCAGGGAAGTGGCTTAGTCCCCGACCCTGAAGGTATTTAAAACACATGTAAATGTGGCACTTAGGGACATGATTTGGTGGTGGACTTGGCAGTGTCATGTTTGTGGTTGCACTCAATGATCTATATGATTCTATAAGAGATTTAAATAGCCTTAGAGCTCACAGAATCTCTGTTACAGAAGACCTGAGTAATCAATTACCTTCCTAGGCCCAGATGATCACTTAGCAGAATTAAAACTCAAAAATATAAATCTTTATAAGTCTTATCTGGGATCTTTTGAATATCATTGTAAGACGTTCTTTCAAAGAAGAGCTCTAGAAAACCTGATTATTCTCTTGTTGTTACATGAAGTCTCAGATAAGGAATACTGAAGAACAAAATTTCATTAAACGTTCCTTCTTTTTTTACTATTTATTTTGCTGGACTTAAACCCCACAACATTTGGGAACCTCAAAAACACACAGAAAAATGTGGTTGTTTTACTCTGATTGTGCTTAATGCTATTTTATTTATCTCTGAGTTTGAAAAGTGCAATTACGTGAATATTTTTTAAAATTTAATTTATATTATATCCATCTTGATCTGAACTAATCACTGTTATCTGGAGAAAAGGCAGATAATTGCATTATCAATGTAAGTATCATGTTTCATAGCCTAAGGAGGTTCTTTTAGAATGTCTTTAACAAGAAGTAGAAAGAGGAAAACTTATCCAGTTTTTTTTGTGTGTAGCCGGAGCATTTTTCAAGTTCCCAGTATATTCAGAAAAACCTTGAAACAGTGCTATGCAAGTAAAAGACAGATTTCAAAAGCAAGAGTTTCACATAGTAGTATTTGTATTTGTCTAAGGCAAAATGTGAATATGTTTTTTGTTTGTTTCTATTAAAGCTTTGTAAATACCTCACTTGTTTAACTTTTGGAGGACACTAAATGTCAGTGAACAGATTGCTGCTACTTGCTTCTTTGTCTCTTACCTTCTTTCCTCAAGTTCAGTCTATTTTTATTCACAGCTCCCTGTGGAGGAAACCTGACTGGCTCATCAGGTTTTATACTTTCACCAAACTTCCCTCATCCTTATCCCCACAGCAGAGATTGTGACTGGACTATCAATGTTAATAGTGATTATGTTATATCATTAGCATTTATCAGGTAAGCTGCAACTTAAAAATTTTAATGTCATGTTTAGACCTTTATTATTGGCWTCATTATTATTACTTTATTATTGTTCAGATCTCTGTAGGGTAATATATGTGTGCTTAATACAACTATCAAAGGGATTAGTCATTATTATCTTTGTTAAAAGTTACAATAAATATGTCAGTCATCAATACACATACAGGTGGAGCTTGGAAACTCATTGCTGTTTCCTTAAAAGTATTATGTTTACACTGKCTAATGTTGAGGTAGATGGTGCTTAATTTAACTAAGATTCAGTTCCTAAGGTGGCATGGAGTAACTCACTGAAATGTCTGCAAACCAGGATGGTCTTTAATGATGAAAACTATTGATTCATCTACTTGTATGTGACAGCTGCTATTTAGGCAAAATTTCAAAAGTAGTCTTTAAATTTAGTTTTATTAGTCCATATAATTTCAGGACACTCGAGATATTTCCTGGTGTTCTGGCTATTAAATGGAATTGTTCTAGACTTTTATCACAATAGAAAACTAAATTGAGCTTAATAGAATTCACAAAGGAACTTTTKCTGTGTGCACTGTTTGCAACATATGATGTAAATTAATATATCTGTTATGTGTGAAAATTATGCATCCCAGCTAGGAAATACATCACAGAAAAGGTAAAAATGGTACTTATGATGTCCCATCAAATTTAAGTTCTTCTTACATTGGGTGTTCTATAATAGTGTCTATATTTTTCTGACCAGTGTTAATGTGATGACTTCTTTAGAGAGGTAGGTGATATAGTTGTCTATTCTTGGTGGTCAATAAGATAGTATGTGTTTTTGTGAATCCATCCTAAGGAAATTAATCACGTAATTATATTTAYATAATTAACAGTATAATTATTTTGTTGGTGATATCAGAAAGTTGTAAGGTGTTAGGAAACTTTCTATTGTATACTAGCACTTTGTTTATTTGGCTTAATATCATGAGCTCAATATATTTAAGAATATTCTGCTTTTTATATTCCACATTTAGATATGAGATCCTCCATCTCAGAATAAAAAAAAAATATTTTGCAGTGTGAATCCAGATACTATGAACAGTTTACAGATCCTAAATACCAAGTTAAAAAAATCTCAAAATATGCTCTGTTGCTATGAATCTTTGATAGCAACTCAGAAGCTTAGTGTTGGTCAAAGCAGATTGCATCTTTACTGAGAATTGCCTCATTTGTGRCACACAGACTAACCTAGAGTGAGAAACACTGAATACTCCACTAAGTACTGTTAAATAGTCTTTTGAGTGGAACKTACTCCAGCTAATCCTTTTAAACTCAAGATGAACTATGGCACTTCAATAACCAAAGCTATTGACTTTTTACTTTCTCATTTCTTTTATAAGGRAATATTTTTGAAATAAACCAAAAGTTAAAAGGGGAACTTATCAAATCTTCATTGCCYACATTTATTTCAGTGACGGGCTACTGTCAAGTAGAGACATAATAGTTTGGATTTTCATTCTCTTACTAACTACCTTTTTAGAAAACTTTCTTTTTGTACGGGGACAATCTTACAAGTAAAATTKGTTAACTGTCTGCCCTTAACTAAATTAAGTTTGAATTTAAATAACTAAKTTAGTTATCAAATGTAGTTAATAATGTAGTTCGGAAGAAAATGGGAGGTTTCATTACTTGATCTTTTTTATTTAAACTGATCATAGGCAAAACACTTCTTGCTCTAAGAGCTATGGGAAGATCATCCTCTGGCTGTCTGAAAGTGTTTAAACTGGCTGAAATCTGAGTGCATTTTATCATAAAGCATTTGTGCCAAGGGTTCCAATAGATCTAGATTGTTTATTTTTCTAAATCTTTAGGAATATGTTATTATTTTTTATCTATTTAAAAAGTTTTCCTTTTTTCTGGCTAGCAGGAAGTTATTGTTTCTAAGGTGTGAACCAAAAGATTGAATATTTCTGTGTTTGCTAATAAAACACTTCTACAAACCATTTTTTTTCTGACAGTGGAAGGATTTTTTTTCTTTTTGTTAAAACAGTGATAGTAAATTTCAACTTTAAGCTAATAAGAGTGAAAATGTCAGGCAAAGCATATTACATCTGATATTTCTCTTTTTTGTTTTCTAGCTTCAGTATAGAACCAAATTATGATTTTCTTTATATCTATGATGGGCCAGACAGTAATAGCCCACTGATTGGGAGCTTTCAAGATAGCAAACTGCCAGAGAGGATAGAGAGTAGTTCAAATACCATGCATCTGGCTTTTCGGAGTGATGGATCTGTTAGTTTTACTGGATTCCATCTGGAATACAAAGGTAAATAAAATTCTTTTTCTCTATATTTACACCATTCAATGCATGAGTTCAAATTTTGGTTTAAATTCWCATAATTTTCTGCCTGGTAATGTTTTTGTTTTTCCTGAGAATATGATCATGTGAATACTCAATTCATACAAGTACGATGTTATAAGATTGCTAACTTAAAATAAAATTTCTAGTATGATTTCATTCACCTGTAATGTTGAATGCATGATTCTTTTCAGTGTTTGAGGCAGGCTTWTAAGAAGGCTGGGCAAACACTTTTCAAGAGGGCATGTAGTGATAGGACAAGGGGGAATAACCTTAAGCTGAAGGAGGGCAGAGATAGATTAGATATTAAGAAGAAATTCTTTATTGTGAGGGTGGTGAGGAACTGGAACAAGGTGCCCAGAGAGATTGTGGACTCCCAGGATTRATGCAGTTCTGAGCAACCTGGTCTGGTGGAAGCTCTGAGCAACCTGATCTTCCTTGCTCATGGCAGGAAGCATTTGGAGCTAGATGATCTTTGAGGACCCTTGCAACATAAATCATTCTGTGAGTCTGTGATTCTATGAAAAAATAGGAGACAGCAGTATACAGGTTTCAAAAATATTGTTGCAGTGGCATAATTTAACAGCATATATATCTATATCTATATATATATATGTACACACATATATATAAAATTTAGAATTTAATTTTTCTTTTTTATTTTACATAGAAGGTCATRTTGATTTAGATGCATTTAAGGTCCTGTCAGATGAAATGACATGCTAGAATCTAGGAGTCCAATATTGAAAATAAAACACTATTTTGGCTAGACCTCTATATGATAGACCATAGTAGAGGTGTCCACCTGTCTCAGATCTGCCTTAGGTCATAGCACAGTAAACAAGAAAATGTAGACTTGCAAAATATATAGTCAATATGAACTTTCATTACTGCCTCTGCATGGCTTGAGAAACAGAAATATTTGCTATTAAGTGAATATGAAAATATTCTGTAAAGACAATAAGAAAGAAAATAGGGATTATATAGACCTCCTTGGTCTTATTTTCTTCTCCATTTTTTCTGAGAGCAGTTAGTAATTTCAAAGGTATAGAAGGGAAAGAATAATGTATTTAGTGCTTCATAAAGCCCATGAAGCCTTCTTATACTTTCCTACAGTCATTGGATCCTAGAGATGTCAAGAAAGTTGTCTCCAGAATATGAGCTAGTCCTGAAAAGTTAAAAGTAGGTCTCAACCATATTGATGTATGATGTTTCAGTTCACTTACATATATTTCTTCTACTAAATTGAAAAATAATAAATGCAGATGGAAGTGCTATAGGGAGATCAGAGAACTTCTGAAGAACAAGAAAATAAATTATTTTTAAAGAGTCCAATATTTTTCTTCTATACTGTTGAATGAAGTCTTGTGTCATGGAATCAAAGTGTTTTGCCTTTCCACCAATCCAAGTGTGAAGGATATTTATTATGGACACAGTCTCTTCTCAGGCTTATTTTCTGGTGAGGAGTCTGGGGAAGCAGAAGAAGCTGGGAGGGAGCACAGCCACAGCACCTGAGCCCACCTTTCCAACATGATATTCTGGCCTGAGAGAGCCTACTTAGGTGCTGGCTGGGCATCAGTCAGTTGGGCAWAAGCAATTGTTTTGCATTTACAGAACTTGTTTTTCTGGGGTTTTATGTCTGTCTCTTGTTTAAATTTTCCTTCCATTACAATTTATTATTGTTTCTATTATTGTTATAATTATTGCATTTTATTWAAACTATTAAACCATTCTTATTTCAATCTACAAATCATCTCAATTTAATCTTTCCAGTTCTCTCCCCATACCACTGTGGATCCCACTGAATGAGCATGATCCTTAGTTGCTGAATGGGCTAAAACTCAACAGTCCTTTTTGGCAGGTTGACCGCAGGTCTGACCAGAGTGTGCTTAAGCAAATTTGTTTCAATCATCCATTAACATTATTCAATAGTTACTGGTCACAATGTTGATTTATTTGGAGTTAGAATTGTTGTGCTTGTTCTGAGAATTGGGTTATGTGTTACTTTCTCTCTGTGTTCTTCTTTTGTTACCTCTGGGGCCTGGATTAAGGATATAATTTTGATGGACTGTGTAACACTGGCTCAAGATATGATAAAATAATTCCTGTTTGTGAGACTAATCTTGTATTTTTGCTCAGTATGGTTGTCATATATGTACTTTTAGGGAACCACCTCTTGAAAACTATTAACAATCACACCTTTTATCTTTTCTCATCAGAGACCCAATCCATGAGGCAKATGAGGAGGAACACTTGCCCCATTCCTTCACCTTTTCTTTCACTTTCACCTTTTTGTTCTCCTCCAGGCTAATTTCAATAGCTCTTGAGAATTTTCGAATATCCTTAAAATGTTCAAACCAGTGTATTCATATTGCTATGTCTCCTGCATGTGTTTCAGGTTTGCTTGAGGTTAAACAATTATTTAGGGATACTGCCCAGAGATCTGCCCTGGAGCTGGATTGTTGCAAGTTACAGAGTGCATGGGAAAGGGTGGGCAAGTACCAAGGACAGTGTCCACCTCCAATGTTTTGGTGGTTCAGCTCCAAACAAGTGTAGAATGCTCAAAAACTATTAAAATATTTGAGGAAAGTATCTTGTCACACTAGCAATTCCAGAGAGACATAAATCATTGCAATGTGCTGGGACCTGGCCCAGGCCTACCAAGCCCTATTCAACATAATTGACCGTCCTCAAGCAGAAGAAGCCTCTGGATCTGACAACAAAACAACGGGAGCTCTGRCTGCTCCAGTTGCTGTGATAGGCCTTGCAACTGAACCAGAGGAACAACACGTGCTGGTGTCAGTCACCCCTACACACAAACAGAAATATTGCAAACATCAGCTTGTTTGGTAAGGAAAGAAACTCCTCCTAAGAAGGAAAAGCAGGAGGAACTGGATGAAGAAGGATACTCCAAAGGGCCATCACAAGAGGAGGAGGAAGAGAAAGAGCTCATAAACAAGTCAGTGACCATACAATGAGGAGACACCTTGGCTGTGCCAATGCTGGGTTAACAGGGTCAGTAATCTGGAATTAGAAGGAAAAGTCCAGCGCCTGGGATCCCTTTCTAGGGAAGGGGACATTGTCAATATGATTGAAAATGGGGTACAAGCCCTTGGCCTCTGAAGATGATTCCTTCCAGGCATGAGGAAAAGCTATCCCTTCTAAGATGATGTTAAAATCCATTCAGGCAAATGAGCCCCCACGAGGAGATGGATCCAGTACTGGAAGGAATTAGCTATATACCAGGTGATTTATGATGACCTTGATACTGAATTATCCAAAGATCCAAAGTTATCCAAAGATCCAGAAGTCCTGTGTAAATGATCCACATGCTGTAAGTTTTTACAGAGCAGATCAAATGTTGCCTCATTTGCAGTAAAGACTTGGGAAGACAGGGAGGGACAATCAGTGGACAAACTGGACATGGAGAGAACACGAGAAAATGAGATGGAATATCAGCCTCAGTCCTAGAGACATGGGAATGTGAGTTGCAAGGAAAAAATCAAAAAAGGGGGTTTTTYGAGGAAAATGGCCACTCCAGTTTCCAGCAGGATGGGGGAAATTAAGAGTAAAAGTGAGAAARCTCATGGGTTGAGATAAAGGCAGTTTAATATAGAAAACAAGAGCCATGCATACATGCAGAGCAAAATAAGGAATTCATTCCCATGGGCAGGGAGATGTTCAGCCATYTCCAGTAAAGCAAATCTCCATCACACGTAATGATGACTAGGGAAGGCAAATGCATAACTTCAAATGTCCCTCCCTTCCTTCTTCTTCCCCAAAATTTATATCCAGGGCATGGCATCATATGATATGGATGCCATACCATATAGTAAGATCCAGCTTTGGTCATTTGGCATCACCTGTCCCAACTGGGTTTGGTCCAACTACCTAAGGAGGGAGTGTTGCAAGGGCATGTTGAAAAGGCAGAGCCAAAGTCTTCTCAGGTGCTCAGAGTGATAAGCTGAAAGGTAATGGACTGACAAGTTGACATACCAGAAATTACAATTGCATATTATTAAAAAAATTAATCACTCTGATAGTCAAACATTGGAACTGCTTGCCCTTAGATAGTGGCATTGGGATCCTTCAAAATCATAACTGGACTGTACAAAGGCCTAAGTAACCTAATCAAATTGGCCCTGATTTGCATGGGAGTTGTACTACATCTCTTTCAACCTATTTTTTTCTGATTTGATGAACATAAATTTTTCATACAAATTGTAACTGATGCAGTTGTGCCTTATATGTACATTAATCCTATTTTAAGTGGCAGTGTACTCAAATTATACTTCATTGGTGAACACTATTTTTCAGATTCAAATCTCAGACTGACCCATGTCCCAGGTCTGATCTGTAACCATRTGGTTGAGTTTTATTCCCATTCTCTCTCCCTCACTTCGTTTCTATATTATAATGGAAGAAAAGCTCATTAGTTCTATTAGGTGCTCTGGAGAATAATTGCTGATTGCTYGCTATAGTTTGGTATGTCTGTAATATTATCTCCAAGAAGTTTATTATGGCTTTATTCTCTTTGAAACTTAGGGATGTAGTGGTAAATCACCACACTCTGGACAGAGCACTTGCTTCTCTTGCCTTTCAATACCATTTTCCACACACTGAGATACTAGTTTTCAGGAGGATTTTGGCATCATTACACTGTGTTATTCAACAGAAACTTCCTTGTTGCACTTGAGATTGAACCAGATTTGTCACTGTTTCAGCCTGTATTTCAGAGCCTTACTTGATCCAATGGTGTGACAATGTCATCRGAGAAGTAAATGCTGGTTTCTTTGAAGCACCTTGCAAAATTTTATTATGTACAGAAGGAACTGGCACCTGGTGTGAACWGCCAAGAATTTAATGTTACTGTAACCCAAATCTGAACTGCCCAATGAAAAAAAATATTTCCTGGCTACTTATTACAGAAAATCATTTTTAAAATGCTCCTACAGAAAAAAAACATCTTTGTAATAATACAGCATTTTTTCTGATGTTCTGCTATATCTGTCACTGACCTTACATGTTTTTAACTTAATGATACTTACATTGTTAGGAAAAAAGGGAAAGGGCTACAGGGGTAATCAATGTCTTGTGTTCCTCAGCTGGAGCAATATGATTTTAGTGGTGAAGAACTTACCCTCCTGTCTCCTGGGAGAACTTATAAATTTGCTGAAACAATCTTCTTACTTGGTCTTTTTTTCACTGGTTCTCAGTCAGATCTGAAGAATTTTTTTGCCTCATTTCATTTTTTCTTCATGCACTGAAGCTTATTTACTAACTTTTTCTCTGAGTTCACTTAGCAGTTCCTTCAGATTTGCAGAAGTAGTTTTAAGTTACTTAGTATTTCAGGCTTTATTTTTCAGAATTGATAATAAGAAACTGTATTTTTATAGTGACATTGTTACTGTTTAGTCAGCAATTTYAGGAGCCTGTCACAACTATAATTTTGGGGAAAAGAAAATTACAGGGCTGTATTTTTTTCCCTAGAGGTAATTTGTGCTGTGACAGATCATTCTTTTCTCAATTTTTGATTTATGYGCCAGACAGAATAGATTACATTATTTTTTTCTCTTTATTTCTTTCATCTAGGACTAATATCCACTTTATCKGTGTACCTTCTAGAGTACCTTTGAAACATTTGGAATTACTTTTGTCATAAACTCAAGAATGATGATTTCACAATAGGAATTATGAATCAATACAGTTATATAAATATTTGTTCAATAACAGGAAAAAAGTTATTTTGTTGATTTTCTAAAGTATTAGTTATAATACTAAATTAATTTATCCTTTTTTTTTTCCTTTTTTCCCCTAAGTTTGATAATTTAGACTTGAAAGAGTTTGAAATTTGCCCTATGACCTGCCAGACTTCTCAAATGAATGTGTGGATGGCTTACTCAATAATTATTAATATCTGTGTGATATCTTATAGACTTTCTAATAAATTGCATCTTTTGACTTTTCATTGTCGATCCAAATTTTTGAATGAGTGTTAAATAAGTTTTGGACTACACAGTACTACTACCTATATGAATCAATGTGAATACCTAATCCTGTTCTTAATGATTAAAGATGTATTGTAATTATTATTTGTTACTCTGTTGTTTTTCATATCAGAATCATGCTCTGTAGAATATATATGCAAATCATAATAAATTTTTAAACACATTGGGACATCTTGACATTCTTTTGAAAGATGTGAAATTGAAAATTCAAAAGAATTTTCAATTCAAAAAACACTGTGTTTMCTTCTTCAAATGTTACCACAATGTATTTATTTATCTCCTCTCAGAAATACTACAACATAAAAGTGGCCTTAAGGGATGTATTTAGTTCATTAACTTGGCTCTAGTAATGACCAATAGCTTATGTGTGGCCAAACTGTATAAAAGTCAAATAAATAATAATTGTTCCTGCTTATCTATAATTTCTCAGAAACTTCATTTTAGGTACTGACAGGATCAGATAAGGTGTCTTTTTATATAAAACTCTTAAAAAGCCTTCCAGGAAGTTCAAAGCTCATATAATCTTTTGGCAACCATACCCACCTGTAGCAGAAAGTTCCACAGTGCAAATATGCCTGATAAATAAACTGGGTTTTTTTTATGTATCTGAAAGCTGACGCTCATGTAGAAAATGAAGTGTTCCCTATTGATTTTCTCCAAAACACTCTTAAATGTTAAAAAAAGTCTGAAATTTCCATCTTCTGCTTGATAAAATATATTATTGCATACTCCATCCTGCACAGCATAAAATAATCTCCTTTACTCCAGCTTCTACATAATACATTTACTCTTGTTTCCTTAAAGTAAATTGCATTTTTTCCTAAATATYTTACTTTTCTCACCTTCTGCATAATAATGCTGTTAATTAGAAATGTTGAGTATTTATTTTTGTAAGGTGTGTTACTGGACATTGGTATTCACATTGTAGGAGTAAAAGGGAAGCAAAGATAAAAGCCTATGCATATGTTTGAATTTATTTCAATAATTTGAAACAAATAGCCATAAATGATAAAAAATGAGATGCATTTAGGGAATATTTTTATATTTTTTCATCCACTGWGGGATAAATATGTATATGAAAATGTATACCATCATATCATATACATAGAGAAACTCACTGAGGTTTATTAATTTTGAAGACATTCTGGTTCGCATACTTCTTATTGTACAACAAATTTTCATGTTGGTTTCCTCCATTTACCAGTTTTCATTTCACACCATAGATTTTAAAACTAGGATGTGTCTTATCTACTGGAAGAATTTCTGTGTATCTAACTTAATCTAACTACATAACTTTATCATTGATCAGAATGAATTCTGAAAGAAAAAATGGAGCACTGTAGGAATTATCTTAAAAAAAGGACAGAAGACATAGTTTCTCACATGATATAGTAATTTGTACAGTTGTTAGAATGAAGTAGAGAAGACATTTGATGGAAAGCCTTCTTAAAAAAAAGAAAAACAGGTTCTACAGGGTACTCAAAGAAGGCCTCAAGAGAACTCCAGGAAATATTTAGATTATAATTGTTTTTATTTGTTTTAATTTATACTTAATATTTWTTAATTTTGGATTATATTTAGAATTATAGTCACACTTGTTTCCTCTACAGCAAAACTTCGTGAGTCTTGCTTTGATCCTGGAAATATAATGAATGGAACCAGACTTGGAATGGATTATAAACTGGGTTCCACTGTTACATATTACTGTGATGCAGGATACGTTCTTCAGGGATACTCTACACTAACATGTATCATGGGAGATGATGGAAGACCTGGGTGGAACAGAGCCCTGCCCAGCTGTCATGGTAAGAGCAGTTTTTCATTTATTTTAATTGCTGTTGTCATTACTCTTGCTTTGTAATAGGGAAGAAACAGGTGAAAAATTTGAGATGATTTTAATAATATTCTCTTTCAGAAAAAAATCTCTTTCCAATGATTTATGTAATGAAATACATGTGTCACAACTCAGGAAACGATTGATTCCAGTTTTTACTAACATTGAAAAAATAGTGTTATTATTTTGAATTTTGTCTTATAGTAATGTCATTCTCCATGTTAAAATGTGTTCTTGAATTACCTTACAGCAGAGTATATATATATATATATACTATATTTATGTATTTAAATATACAACAGTAAGTATACATTGACTGTCATAATATATGTTTGTTTCTTTTTGTTATTACTGGTTTTAAAAACATGCAGAGGAAATATTTTTTTATATATTACATTACAAGATTTAAATTCTTGGACATGTGGAAAAGCCTTGAAATGCAGGAAATATCCAGTTACTCAAACTTTTAAAGATATGAAGTCTGCTCATTTCAAGATTCTTCTGACTTTAGTTGTATGACCACTGACAATCTCAAGCATCAGCATTTTCAGATTTAAACTCTCAGAAAAGATTAAAGTTTTATTTTACTGATGTCTTAACAGGAAGTGATGACCACTTGCTATTTTAACTTTGTGAAAAATCACATATTCTGTAAGATTCAGCACAAAACCTCTCCCATGAATACAGATATTATATGAGAAAACTAGCATTTGCTTCTTAAGTTAAAATAAAATCCAATTATTATGTTACTTGCCATTCCTTTTCAAATTTTGAAGACAAAATACCTGTTAAATCCATTTCCAATTTTAACAAACATAGATTTTAAATAGAATATGGATTTTCTTTGTTATGTGCTCAAATTTCTATTGTAAAGTGGATGGTAGAGTACTAGCAAAATCAACAAAAAATTTTCAAATCTAAATAATATCCAATATTATAAAAATGTGAAGTTCAGTATTTTCATTATCTACCAACACCATCATAGCACTGCCTTCCAAAACCCAGTGGCATCAAACTGGGACATCGGCTCTTGAAAAAGGTTTGGAAGTGTGTTCAAGCTTCTAAAATCTCTGCATTAGAAGTCAAATATTTTTCCTCATTTTAAAATGAGGGATGAATGTTGTTTTTTAGAGAGGAGATGGTGGCCTACAATAGGGGAAAGATTCCCTTGTTTTGGAAGATCTTTTTGATAGGTAATGGAAGATAAAAATACTTTATTGATGCAATAATTGTGTCTATTAGTGTCACTTAAAATCTCCTTAGCAATCTTCCAGTGCTGTCTGTTGTAACTTCCAGTAAAGGGGGAGTATTTTGCTTGGAAGTACTGCCATTGTAATAAACGGAGAAAAATAAAGGGCTTATTTCAAACATGAAATCCCCATACTTCTTTAGGATATGATGACACAGAATAGGTGTTTTACTTTGGTTTTTTTTCTTGCTTTTTCCTCCAGTTAAGAGTCAATGGAGTTTTTTAGTTAGGTTGCTGTGATATATTATATTTTGACCACTTTATCAATGCTTTCCTCTTTTGTGTGATTTATCTGAAGAAAAACAGAACTTTTATACAGATATAAGAAAGATCATATCAGTTAATTAGCTTTCAGGTACAGAGTCAGCAAGAAACAATTTGAGAGCTGAATTTAGCTCCTGAAAACCAGTCTCACCTACACAATAAAATTTGCATAGTAGAAATCAGATTCCTCCATTCTTCAACTTGTATTTTTGCAGCTGCTTTGAAACTGATAGAGTTACAATGAAATACGGTATAAAATACCCACCTGACTGTATATTGGGGGTTTATTTAGTTAGTTAATTAGTTACAGGAATAAAATTGAACAGATGCTAAGATTATCTAGGCTAATGTGCTAAGGTATTTGGTATTTCACTATGGATGTTAAGAACAGGATATAATGAACATATGCAGATGCATTATTAATATGACAGTGACAACAATTCRTGTTTTCTTTCAGCTTCAGCAACTATAGGTAATTTTAAATTTTTGGTAGCAAACAATAATTCTTTACAGAATAGCAAAAAGACAACTAATGGAAAATCATATTCATAACTGAATGTGAAAACCTTGTTCCTAGCAGAAGAAATAATTTATTGATCACTAAAATGTTTTACTACATTTCATTACAGTTGAACCCTTGGAAATATTTGAATCCAGGCTTCAGAAAAACTCCATCTGTAAGATATATCTAACAATATCTAATATTTTCTTAACTGCCTATGAGAATATGCCTATGCTTATGATTTATTCACTTTTTTATTTGGTAGCAAAACCAATTCAGGGTATTATATTAGTTTCTTTTGATCTGATGGCTATTTGAGGCAGCTCAAATCAGGTTTATATCTGAAAACTTTTGGGGTAGAAAAGAGATATGCACAAAATAGCATAATGTTACTGCTTATTGTTTTGTAATATAGGAAATGCTGACAACTTTTTTATAAATCACTCAACATTGTTTACTTAATCAGAGGCTTTATAGAYCATATTTTTATGCACTTTTTACAAACTGACCATACAAAGAGCTGTTATTTAAATTGATTTCAAATTTTGAATGAGGAATGAGTTGGGCGACTGCCCAAGCYAGAATATTCCTGCAGTTGATGAAGTTGAATGTTACTGTTAATGACATGCTCTGTGTCTCKGTGTTTTATAGTTCCAAAGTAATGGTCAGTTTCACCACTTAAGCAGCATATTYTACTTAAAATTGTCATATGTTGACTTTTTACAAAGCATTTCTCACTTTCTTTTTGCCCAGAACATCATGTTTGTTTTGTGGAATCACATAAACAATTACCTGAGTACTTAGAAGTATAATGGAAATCAGTTAGGATTTTGCTTTGAATACAAAAATGCTATTTATATTCTGAATATTCTGAAAGGTTAATTCTAATCTTGAAAAATAAACTGAAGGTATTTTGAAAAAAATATGAAGGATTTTATTTTATTGTTATTGAACTGTCTTCTGAATTTTTGTTCCCAAGCTTGCACTTCCAAATTTTTACAAATTTATGTACATTGCTTTATCATTCCAAGCTTTCCTTCCATATAGTCAGTGGAGAGAGACAGGCTTCTTAAAAGGTCACCAAGGTCATTCAAAGAGCTGGTTAAGAAGGGATATTTTTCCCTTTGCATTTGGACTGCATTAACAGGATTTAATCTGCTTGCATGCTCAGCAGAATATGACTTAGAACAGCAACAAGGGAAATTCTAGATCTAGTGAAATATCTGAATATACTGTGTGGAAGCAGTACTGTTTGCACTAAAAGCACACAGCAAACTCTGTTTTGGAGGGTTATGTGTTAAAATTTAGCAGCTAGATTTCTGAGTAAAGAAGTAGGCATCTAAGTCTGAGTGTACCTTAACCTATAAAACTCACGCTACAGACTTCTGTGTGAGCAAACTCATTAGTCCTCATCCATGCAAGGGAGACCACTGTACACTGAGAACTATCAAGTCAAAAAGGCAAAATGAGAAAATCTAGCTTCCACCAAGGGGAATTTGCAGTAACTGACTAGGGATGTAGTTGTCAATATATGCTTCTCAGAGACCGTGGTCTCATTCTTCTGAGGATGTGTGACTGTAAAATACAGTCAGGATTCTTTACTGTAAAATACACAAATAGTTTTGTAAATAGAAAATGAAACTAGTATCTTTTTTTATGGCTATGCGGACAGCTGGTATATTGCTAAAAACCCCACAGGTTTTTTAAAAWTATGTTTAAGTTAAAAACTCAGCTTTTCTTACAGATGTTCTCTTCATATCAGGAAAAAGTTTGAAAATTTTACTGGAATTAACTATAAGTATTRACAATTTTGGAAAGATCAGAAAACAAAAATAAATACAGACGCATGCTAATATTCACAGGAAGGACTACTCTGTCTGACCCTTTGCATACACATTTGGAATTCATGTTATGGCYTTACAAAGTCCATTGAATAATAAATGTTGTGTGTAATTATTCTAGGCTTTCATTTAAGAAGTAATAATATCATATAATGGTAAGTAAAGTATTAAAAATGAAGAAAGTTGTTAATTACAATGATCTTATTAAAATCAGCTGCCAGAGAATCCTAATTCCTAATGAATTAAAAGGATTAGCTAAGTGGAGTGCATCATAAAACCAGTCACTTCCTCTTCTGTTGAAGTAAATCTGCAGCCAAATTTTGGGAGCAGAGTTAAATGAAGGAAACGTTATAAGAATGAGAAATATTTTAAGCTATATAAAATTGGGGTTTTTTCAGCTTTCATTTTTTACTTTCTTTGCTATAAAAGAAATTATTTAAAATAAAGCATATGTATTCAAGCCATAATTTAAAATGATTTTGTACACAACTGTTAGTTTAAAACAACATCATGAATTAGCAGGGAAAATGTAACAGCAACTTTAATATTTTGAAAGTAATGTGCTAATTATAAAATATGTAAATTAATTGTCAGTTTCTAATTTGTTTGGCAATAAAAGTATACAGAAAGTACCAATGAAAATACATAATAAATTGGGTGATTTTTTTCTGATTTGGAATATTAAAAACTGACACTTCTGTGTTCTTTGAATATGTAAATTTTCTAGTAGAAGATTGAAAAAACATTACCTTAAAAAAATCTTTCATAATGTATTTTGAGGTGTAGAGAAAAACTGGTTTTAGCAGTAGTCTACATAAATACATGCCTTTTCCTTTAGTATTAGAACCATAGGTGGAAATTTTTCTTTGAAGATTTTTTCAAACAGACAAAGTGACTTCAGGGTATTCTGTTCTTAGAAGGAAAAATATATCTCTAGCATTTAGTCACACAGAGAAGCAAATATTTATTTTCCAAAGTCTGCAAGACACTGAATTAGGACAGGATTATGTGATATCATATAATAATAATTKTAAATTAATTAATTAATAACTGGAATTAAAGAAACTGATCCAGTCATCTGCACTGGCTATAGCTGACATGCATATTTCTAACCTAACCTCAAGCAGCAGTCAGAACGTCCTCACTCTTGTTTAATAAGACCCCAGTAATGCACTGGAAGAAGATTTATTATGTGGAATATGCTGGTGGTTACATCCATAAGACTCATATTTCATTGTTTGTACAAGTTTTGTCATCTCCACTTTGTCACAGTGGAGACTGGGGGATGGATGGTTCTAGGCAACAGAAGAAACCTGTAATTAAGAGACTGCATTGTTTTAAAATTGAATTCTACTTTGTTTTCCTTCTTGACTGGGCTACATAAAGCATTTTGCCAACATACTATAGGAATGTAGGCAATGACATTGTCCAGCATAAAAATAAAGAGCATAGCTCCCTCTTACAGATCCCATGTCTCTTGACATTTAACTCAGGAGCTGCTTGTGTTACAGCTTTTTTTTGCTGATGTTACACTCTTATGAAGGAAAAGTGTCTTTTACAACAAAACTTTACTCTTAGTTTTGAGGTTTTTGCAGGAATCTTTTCATTATATATTTCTGTTTTACGCCATAAAGAGTACTTGAGTTTTAAGAAGTTAATATAAACATCACAGCACCATGCAATATGCAGTTGTGTATTCCATCTACTGTAGAATTTTTTTTCGCTATAAATTTAAAAGATTACAATTTCTTCCCTGTTGTACTGCACATTTTATATGTTTCTATTATTTTGTTATTCCATTACTGACCTAGATGTTAGTTTAAATGTTTAGTAAGGTGACATGCTAGGAAATAATCTGCTTTAGTTTGAGTTTTTTTAAAATATGTTTAAAAACAATAATTTTAGACATTAATCTATGTTTATATTTACAATTGAGAGTAAATACAAGTACTAGAAGACCGGAGAACATTTTTTTCAGTGATACTTTAATTATTTTCAGTTCAAATGCTGGTGATTCAGTTAACGTCCTCTATTTCAGTATAAGAGARAAGTATGGAATGAGTAGAGCTACAGCTGGTCTAAAGCAGAGCAGATTTTCTCAATGGGAGTAAATGTGACAATAATATGCTCTAAATGTATCTGAAGTGTCTATAATGCATTCAAATTTGACACCCTAGGAGGAAAGAAAGCGGAAATTTTTTTTTTTTTACTTTGTATGGGGAATAATATCAAACTAGGGAAGGTTGTTGAAATAGATTGGAAGACAAGAGCAAAAAGGTAAGTATTTACTGTTGATCTGAAATCATGTAAAAACACCATGTTAGCATATTGCCAATCAGAATCAAAATTTAAATGGATCACCAAAAGAGGTGATGAAACAACACAGTCAAGGGATCTAGTAGATATTAGGATATGCATTTCAGGAAAATGAAATGTTTTAAGAAGAAAGTAGTAGAAAGTGTTTAAAAGAAGGCAGTAGAAAGTGTGGCCAACAGGGTTTTGAGAAAAAAAGCCAAAAACCTAATTTAAGCAGTAATAGAGTTTTGCAGAGATTAAAAAAGTAAAAACTTACTAGAGAGTCAACAACAGATCAAGGCCAAAAACTAATTCAAAGACAATGTTATTGAGGGGAAGGAAAAAAAATTCCTTATCTATTATGTTGTATTTCTTATATTACCCTACTGAGGTAACAGGATAAGTAGTGCATTGGAACCATTCCTTTGGCTTGAAGGAACCGAGTCAAAATAAGGAAAATCAATAAACAGAAGCATAGCAAGTTGCTAGGATAAGACATTCTTTTCTGTGTAGTTGTGAAAGAGACAGATATGAAGTGTTTGAAGTACAAATGTTGACCTTGAGGTTAAGTTAGCCTTTCTGTCGAAGCAGTGGGAGGTGATGAACCTGTCAGAAATCTTCCTTGATGAGCAGCTGGCCAATTTCTACAGTTAGAAAATTGGAAGAGATTAGTTAAAAAAAAAAACCACCAAAGTAGAACTAGGAGACACATTGTTCAACAAGCTGAAGAAAAATCAATATAACTTTTGAAGAGGAATGTGGATCTTTTTAGGATGTCTTAGAGCTCAGCAAGCACATGGGTGAAATTAAAAAATGGTTATTATCATGTAATTGAATTTATAAAGATGTTTGGCAGTGTTCCATGAAAAAAATATTATCTTTTAAGGGAAAGTAATAGAATGCATTAGGATAATATTTGATTACAAGGTAAGAATTGAWAGTTGTTGATGTGAACAGTTTTTGAGTTGTCTAGAAAAAATCAATAAAGGAAGGCTATCACAAAGATCTCATGTCGGTGATATTTTTGCCCAATGTCTGGGAGGAATGATGAGGAGGACTCCATGGATATCAGAAGGCTAATTAATTATTATACTGTATTATTCTATACTATATTACACTATATTACATTACAGGTAAACTGAATCTGCCAAGCACTCAACTCTGCACACAACTGCACTCAAGTGTACAGAATCTCGTGACTGTCTGCTGACCGACAGTCCGGACATGCGCTTGGCCCTGATAGGCCAAGGAGACAAAACACCATCACTTTGGGTAAACAATCTCCATATTGCATTCTACTTTAGCACAACAAAGGAGCAGCAAGGGAGATAAGAATTGTTTTGATCATTCTTTGCTTCTCTCACTGCTTCTCTCAGGTTCAGAGAATATAAATCCCACAATCCCATGCATATTTTTCCTATGAATTGTGCAATAGTTGTATTGTTCCAATAAAAATTCACATAAAATTGAGATGACAAAGTTCACATTATCACAAAATTATGTGGTATAATCATATCTAAAGTCAAATGCACAGAGTTAAAGGTACAACAATTTCACTTCTGTTAAGTGCAGATAAAATGCTTATGTAAGAAATAACCCTCAGTATAGGCATGTGATGATAATTAGATTTTGGTTGTGAAGTATCACAAAATGACAGAGTGGGTAAGGTTGGAGGGGACCACAGTGGGTCACCTRGTCTAACCTCCCTGCTCAAGCAGGTTCATCTCAGAGCATGGGACACAGAATTGTCTAGACAGTTCTTGAATATCTCCAATGAACAAGACTCTGCAAGCTCTCTAGGCAGTGACCTAAAAGTCAGAAGTTCTTCCTCATGTTCAGCTGGAACTTCCTGTGCATCAGTTTCTGTTCATCATCTTTTGTCTTATTCCTGGGCACCCCAGGAGCCTGAATCTATGCTCTGTCGCCCTCCCTGCAGGTACTGATAGACACTGATATGGTCCCCTCTCAGTCATCTCTTCTCAAGGCCAAATAAGCCCAGTTCCCTCAGCCTGTCCTTGTAAGAGAGATGCTCCAGTCCAAGATAAATTACCTTGAAATCATTTATACTAGTCTTTTGCAGATTATAAAAATTCTATCAGAATTATAGTTAAGGATCTTTTTTTTCCTCACAGAGCATCCTAGCCCATTGTATATACTCTGATGAGGCAGTGTTAACAAAAAATAAATATAACATGAAAGTCATATTTACCTCTTGCCTGCAGATACAGGAGAATCTATTTCTCAGCACTCATAGTTCAAGGAAAAATAGAATTGGAGTTTTTATATTTAGTCTTCATTACAACAAATTAAAAAATCATAAATTTTTGAGAAGTGTAATTAAAAATCTTTCCAATACTGAGAAATAGATCTGTACTCTTCTACTTGGTGATTTGAAATGTWGTAAATAAGATTCTCTGAGTTGCTGATCCCTAGAGATCCCAGTGGCATGTGTGAAAATTTCCCAGACAGAAAAGTTTCATGGATATTTTTCTTTCTTTGTCTTCTGCATGTTTTAAATGTCAATTCTGTATTATTTAATTTTATATTTTCAATTGGTATTTCTGCTCATAGCTGTTCATTGACCACTTATTTTGACTATTGTTCCATTTTGTAGTTCTTTCTGACCCTACTTTTCCTTCCTGTGTTTCAGGAGTCCCTGTTCATAACTTTCTTGATTAGTTTTATTGACTTCTAATCTGAATGTGTCTTTAATTATGGATGGTGTATTGTTTGAGTCTTTTTTTCTTCCTTCTTTTTAACTTTCTTTAGTTCAATTTGCGTTAGTGAGGTTGAAAAGTGGGAATTTCTGTCTCTTTAAAGTTAATTTGAAAGTCTGTGTGACTAACCTAAACAGCAGTGATGGAAAAGAAAGCTGAGATTGAGAGGATTACAATGACCTCAGTGAATTTATCATTAACTGTCAGATCTCAAATTTAAAATTACAATCATTAACTGTTCCTGCAGTTTCCTTTTAAACTGCTGATGCACACACACTCAAAATATTTAAAATCACTTGGAAACAAAGTGATCATCATTTGGAAACCTAAAGTGTCATTCTAGTATTGTAATATTATTTGCAGATGATTCAAGAAAAAGCTGATTCTTTGTTCCACCTGTGATTCACTGCTAGTGCTTAAAAACTCGTTTAGATAAAAGAACATTCTAGAGACGTGTAACTAGGCAGAATACAACAACATAAAGGGGGTTTGAATGGGCAATATACTCATCACAGAATCACTAGATTGGAAGAGACCTTCAAGATCATCATGTCCAACCCAGCCCTAACACCTCAACTAAACTATGGCACCAAGTGCTGCATCCAGTCTTTTTTTAAACACATCCAGGGATGATGACTCCATCACCTCCCTAGGCAATTCCTTCCAATACTTTTTCACCCTTTCTGTAAAAAACTTTTTCCTAATATCCAGTCTAAACTTCCCTTGGCACAGCTTGAGACTGTGTCCTCTGATTCTGTGAGTTGTTGCATGGAGAAAGAGACCAACCCCCACCTGACTACAGCCACCTTTCAAGAAGTTGTAGAGAGTGATAAGGTCACCTCTGAGTCTCCTTTTCTCCAGCCTGAGCACAGCCCACCTCCCTCAGTCATTCCTCACAGGATTTGTGGTCCAAGCCCCTCACCAGCCTCATTGCCTCCTCTGGACACACTCAAGTGTTTCAATGTCCTTCCCAAACTGAGGGGCCAGAACTGGACACAGCACTCGAGGTGTGGCCTCACCAGTGCCAAGTACAGGGGAAGAATGACCTCCCTGCTCCTGCTGGACACACCATTCCTGACACAGGCCAGGATGCCCTTGGCCTTCTTGGCCACCAGGGCACACTGCTGGCTCATGTTCAGTCAACTGTCAACCAGCACCCCCAGGTCCCTTTCTGCCTGGGCACTGTCCAGCCACASTGTCCCCAGCCTATAACACTGCAGGGGGTTATTGTGGCCTAAATGCAGGACTCAGCACTTGGATTTATTAAAYTTAATCCTATTGGACTCTGCCCATTCATCCAACTGTTCCAAATCTCTCTGCAGAGCCCTCCTRCCTTCCAACAGAATCACACACACTCCCAGCTTAGTGTCATCGGCAAATTTGCTAATGAAAKACTCARTCCCCTCATCCATGTGCTCAATAAAAATATTGAACAGAACTGGCCCCAGCACAGACCCCTGGGGAACACCCCTGGTGACTGGCCCCAGCTGGAWGCAGCACTGTTCACTGCCACTCTCTGGGCCCAGCCACCCAGCCAGTTCCTARCCCAGCACAGAGTGCTCCCCTCCCAGCTGTGGGCTGCCATTAAAATATTTGTAAAAATATTTTTTATTACCCTTTACAGAAGTTGCCAAATTAAGTCTAAACTGAGTTTTGGCCTCCCAAATATTTTCCCTACATACCCTAGCACCCCCTTAAATACTTCTTGAGAAACCTGACCCTCCTTCCAAAGATGATACATCCTTGTTTTACTCCTAAGTTCCTTGGAATTTACAGCCTCTCCAGCCCTAAAATGGTGAAAGTCCTATTAGCAAATCAAGATTCAGGGGCTGATATCACTTATGAGCTCTATAGTAATAAGTAGATTCTTTGGTCTGTGAAGTTTGAAATGAACTCATAAAGTTACTGAGTTCTGAGAAAGCTCATAATTTAACTTTCATCCTCACATTTTTTATGTTTCTTCTGCTTAGATGCCATCATCATAGAAATTATTCTTAAACCAAATAAGTAATTAAATCTTATTTMGATATGAAGAGTGCACAGATGAACAAATAAATAATAAGAAGCTATATGACCTTCAAAAAGAAAAAAAAGGAAGTTTCTCATTGGAAGGGAGGATTATTTCTTGTGAAGAGACTATAAATCCTTACACATTTTTGATTCATATTTTCTGATGCATCAATCTCTCAATTCTGCTGTTGTAGCTAAAATATGTTAAGCTTTGTTAATCTCTGATTTATTTTTACTTCTACACATCTGTCATATAATGCTTTTTTCCTCTTGCTAACTTAATATACTTGAAAGACTGAAATGGTCTTCCCCAGAAGACTGCCAATTTTCTTTTCTCTTCTTTTTTATTCATTTAGTATGTCGGCAGCTAAATTGTTTTAAAATCATTGTTCGTTTTCCCTCAGCAGTTCCTTAAATAGCCTGTCAAGTCTCCTGCAGGCAGTTGACTTGAAAAGCTTGTTCAAACACTTATTTAGTTACTTTTTTTCAGCTGTGGAAACTATAACACTGGTGTGCTCTTTCAAAGGAATGAAGCTGTGCTGAAGCATAGGCTGACTGCAGAGACCTATTCCATCTCCATTTATTATAAGCAGAGAGTGTTTCACTGCAAAGATCTTTATTTTAGCACAAAAGTTGTTAGAAAATGTTTTCTCCYATTTGATGGCTTCATTCTCAGAGCCTGCTACTTTAATTCCATTTTATTGGCAAAAGAAAACAAAACATTAAATGAAAGAACACAACATTATTAAGTGAGTGCCTATGCAGCAAGAGTTTCCTGGAAAAATATCACGTGGCATTCTACTGGTTTTATCAACTGGAGCAGTGAGAAACATGAASAAGAGGAGCTTCAGCTCCCATGTAAACAGCAAAACAAGGAGAAGTCAGATCCCACCCCTTGTTCTASAGGCAAGCAACATAAGAAATTTTCATCATCTGCACACAATTCCTTCAGAACAAAAATATTAATGCATTCAATATCACTTGAAACTCTAGAAGACTATATTGCACTGGAAATTAATTTCATCCACTGCTCTCTGTTGAAGAAAGCTTTCTTTCAGGAATCTATTTCTTGCACTATTAGCAGGAAAATGAAGAATAAAGAATAATAATTTTCTGCAATTTAGCTATTTTAAATTCAAAATTTACTAATGCCTCTGTTAAAGAGGGATTTAAAATTTCCTATAATTTAAGATTAATTTTAATCTGGTTATTTTTAGTTTTATTTATTAACCATTAATATATTCACCATACTTATTTGGTTRCCTATTTGGTATCTGATTATGCTATGGAATATTTTGAGTTTTACATGCCACAGGCCTTGACAATAAATAATTCATGATGTATAGCTATACCCTGACATTTAAAAATGAAAGCATTATATAGAATTACRTTTTGGGTTATAAAATTGGAAATCTGACTCTTCAAATCTCCTTTAATGTTCTCTCAAGGGCTTTGAAAACTGAAATAGGAGCACACAATTTTTCATTTTTCACTTTACTGCTCATCTAAAATGAACTTGAATTTAGTCAGATAGGGCAGAAACAGAAATATGTCTAATTTCCAGCTAATTGTATTTGTTCAGCAAAAATGTAGAAAAAATAAATGATAAATGAATAAATGATAAAGAAAAATAATTTTGCAAACTGATAATAATTTAGATTTATGAATAACAACCAATACTATGAAAGCACTAGCAGATGTGAACCCATTCTATAACAAAAAACAATGCAGGATTTTGACCTTCTGCTACATCTCAGTTTCTATTTAAAAAAAAAATAATTTCACACTTTTCTTACAGTTGGCTAAAATGAGTAAATTTAGTAAATGAATTTTAAGCAACACATGATTTTAGCACTTGAGAAAATGATATGGAATTTTTGAAAACTCTGTGCACCACAGTTCCTTAAGGAAAAACTGAATAGAGCTGATATTTTTATTTAATCGTTAAATTGAGAGCAAACATTGTTTCTAAAGTTAGATTTCCCCTGAATATAGAAGTGCATCTCATAATCAGCTGTGTAAAATCTGCTTTTTATATCTTCAGAAAAACATCTAGTTTTTTTTAAAAGATTTCAAGAAACTGAAACTGAAGATACAAATTTATTTGACTTATTTGGCTTTGGTGGTAAAAGTTGATGAACTGTTAAATAAATTTTCAYAGAAATAATTTGATAGTGTGTTTAGTTGCATTTTATGTATTTATATAAACTTTATGTATTAACACCAAAGGCACTGCTAAATTTTCTGCTGCTTCTCTTTATTTAAAAGAAAGAGGCACTTTCCTCTTGAAATGTACTTCTTAAACTGTATCTAATTGTGTTTCTCTGGTAATTATCTGCTACACAGATTCTAATCTCTTTGATTTTCTCCTTATAAGACATATTTTACTGATTATACATCTTTTAGAAAACTTTGAAAATAGCTGTATGTTCTCGGGGCTTTTTTTCTTAAGAATTATCATTAGGTCTTCTTCCATTTTGTACTTTTTTATTCATAATCTTTTTTCTTAATGAGTTTCTCTTCTTGAAAATATTAAATAACCCATCATGCTATAGCAGTTGATTTGTGGGTTTAGCACTGCCAGCACCAAAAATGTCAGACAAACTTCCTTGTCATCTTAGAATCAATTACTATGCRTGGATCCATAAGAAATTATAATAAATACTATCTCTTGTGTATTTTTATATCCTTAACCCATTGTGACAGATATTTATAACTCTGTCTCTTCCAGGAATCACACCAAAATTTAATAACTTCCCAAAAATATTTATGATAATATCTAAAATTATTTTATTATACTAGAATTGCTAGCAATTATTTCTCTAATCTTTATCTCAATTTACCACATATTCAAAAAGTGACCAGACTGCCCATGTTCTCGTTCTCATTCTCATTTTAAAGACTAAATCCCCCCTAGTATTTCAAAACTTTGTGCTAATATGAAAATATAGGGGTTTTTTGTTTTAAATGGCAAAAAATTGATGTGATGTTCTTATTGAAACTTTGGGTTCTCTTAAATGGAACAGAAATATTACTTTCTATGTCTACATTAAAGCCTAGCTTACATATCTCTTTCTCTACAGCAATGTTTTATTAAAACTCAAAATCTATCTTTGATCTTTTAGGTTTTTCTGCAACAGTTGCTAGCTGCTTTTCATCTTGCATTTCTACAATTTCTGATACTTTTTTTAAGTTGCTACTTAGAATTTCTCTGTTTGGGGGGTTTTTAGTTTGGGTTTGGTTTTTCTTTTTCGTTATTGTTTTGTTTTGGGGGTATTCTTTGTTTGCTTTTAAATAATGCCATTATTTCCCCATTTTCTGTTAATGATTCAGGGCCTGSTTTGGTAAATTTCTAAATTGACAGCTTCTGCTGACCTGTTTTAACTAATTATAATCAAGTACTTTTACATATACTAGCCTCAGTTTCTTTCTCATTTTTTACATCAGTTTTGATTGCATAGTTAAATTCTGTTGTGAAGAATGAAGAGACTACAGTACAGAAATCTATATTCTTCATGATGTTCTTTTCTTTCATACTGTTTTTCAGCATTATGATGTTGCACTCTCTCTTTGTGTGTTTTTTAGTGTCTTTTTATTTCTAATGTATTTCTGCTTTTCCAAGTCGCAACTAAAACATACATTTTTTATCAGATTGTCATTTACATATTCATTGTATTTTAAAAGCAGCTTTAGGTTCTTCATCAGTTTCACATTTACAGAATGATATCCACAATAAATATATCTGTAATTTAGAACTTTAGAATAAATGTCTTCCATTTTTATATGTTACAATGTCTTTTGCATTAAAATTATTTTGTATCTATAAGGTGATATATCAGTCACTGYATTTGTTTTCTTTTTACTTGTAACTACTACAAGAAATCATTGCAACTGAAAATCTCGTAATTGGACTACAAAGGATAAATAGAATGATATTTTATTACATAAGACTAGGAAAAAGTGCATCCAGTGGTTTAATATATGTGGAAGTCTGGGCTAGTATATAGTTCATTTTCTTCACAGTAGCTAGTAGGACCTGGATTTTAGCTGGTTTGATAATACCAGGGGGTTTTTTATTACTGCTGAGCAGTGTTTACACAGAGTCAAAGCCTTTGGTGCTCCTCATGCCATCCCACCAGTGAACAGCCTGGAGGGGCACAAGAAGCTGGGAGGCAGCACAGCTGGGATAGCTGATCCCAAATGACCAAAGGGACATTCTGTACCTTATGGGATCATACTCAGCAATAATACAGGGGGAAGGTTGGCCTGGGGTCACTGATGAGTAACTAGCAAGGTATTGGTTGCTTGATGGTGAACAAGTGTTTTCATCACTGTTACTTGGCTTTCATGGGTTACATTCCTATTTTATTTTCCTTTTCTTTACAATTTCCAGTTTTACCCYTTCAATTCTCTCACTCCCCCCCAAGTGGAGATGAGCAAGCAGGACTGTGTGATATTTATTTTCCAGCTGGGGTTAAACCACAATAATGTATTAAATTTTATAAACATAAATCATGTCACTAAGTAAATTTTTCTGAACCTACTCATTTAGATGAACTGAATAYTAGGTGTCTTAGACTGGATTTTGATGCAGTGACCCATTAGATGAAAAGTCAGTATCCCATCAACAGTTCTTCAAGGCATTTTTCTTCCTTTTCCAGACTGCATGCACAGTTGCTCTTATTTTTTGATTGTATTTGTAGCTATGTAATCAAATTTATCTGCATGATATAAAGCCATATTGTGCCATTCATTTTTAAGCAGTGTTCCCCATTGATTCCATTGAGAACTGCTGCTTAAAAATGGATAGCGCAACATGGCACTTAAATCCGCAAATACAATTAAATTATATTAGATCTTAGCTGTAGGAGATAGAAAGTAGGTGATCTGAAAGCAAGAGTAGAAATTAAAACTTCAAGCCGCATTAAAGAAAAAACCTTGATARCAATATATTCATTTTTAAAGAAAATTACGAGATTTGAAATTGATCCTCATGCTTAGGTAGTCCATTCTTCACTTTTTTCTTACTCAACTTTCACCTTGTGCATTCTTTCTTTTGGTTTAACTGCAAAGGCCTGATGAAAACGTATGAGCAAGAAGCACATGACTGGGGCTTTTAACACTGTACTGTGTAGCTGGAGGCACAGAAAATTTGACTTTATAGCAGTAGTTGAGCATAGATTACAAGAACCTATTATTCTGCTGGGTGATTTTCCCTCTATGGTTTTCAACTACATTTCTTTTACAACTACTGAAATTTGAGAAAAGATGTCGTTCTGATGGTAATGCATTTTATATTGCATTCTCTATTTACTAACACACTGCCATAATGAGGTAGAATGTAGTTCTTTGACAAAGGTAAATGAATACTAATGATCAAGGTGGGTAATCTTCCAGATAAAATGCTTGCCAATTTACATACAGAATGGGTGATACTCTATTGTTTTTGTGATAGGATTTGTCAAGGGCTACAGGAGATGCTATTTTACAAGGCACGATACCATTAGGTTCAGCACACACAGCAACTTTTTACCATTAATGCTAAAAATCTTTTAAGGAAATAGTGAGAAATGCATCAACACGCTGATCTTTATCACATTCTTAACAGAGTGAAATCCCTTGCTCTCCGACTTGTGCTCCATTGCTGACCCTGGAAAGCAGGACAAGGACAGCATACTGCATAAAATTTTGGTGAATAAACTAGAATAAGCTAGATCATAAAGAAATACATCAAGGAATACATTATTTCAGAGTCTAAGCAAACATTATTAAAAAATAATGAAATACTATTGGAGAATTACATTAGAAAATATCAGTTGCCTCCTGAAGGGTTTTTTTTTTTGCTGGTTGGTTGATTGGTTGAGTTATTTTATTCTGCAGGATGTTTTACATTCAGGGGAATGGTTCTCAGTATTTGTTGCATTTTTTGTTTACTTTAACAATTWATATTTGTGGGTGTGATGGGTTTGCTAGATTATTATTGTAGGTTGACTTTTCAATGTAGAGCATAATAATTAGATGAGTTGATTTTCATAATTTTTTAGTCTTTGACTTTCTCYTCATAAGGAAACTAAACAAATCCTTGCAGTATAAAACTGAAACCAAGACAGTAAGACCTACTTAGCTGAATTAGGCATTAGTGAAAGTGAATGGATAGCATGGTAGCAGTGGAAATTTTACATCTATCCAAACAACTTGATGCTAGTTGTTTTCTGGAGGCAAAAATATATGTTTGCATCAAATTAATGTTTTCAATTCACTGTAGCTRTGGTTTCATGTCCATCTTTGATTTCTGAGCATTAATGTTTAGTGTAGGTCAGGGTAAAATCTCTTCTTCTTGAAAGTTTTTGGCATTCTAAATTAAGCATTTCCCAAAATGCAAGGAAGGAAATACAGTCAGTGAGCTCTCTAAGCTTACTAAAATACCAAGAAAATCTCTTCCTCCTCCCTGACACATTCAGAAATGTCTTGAAGGACCRTCCAGCTGCTATAAGAATTGAATTGTTCACTACCTAATGATTTACAAAATTTAACATTTTCTCAGCTTGTAAAGGTCAACTGGATGCTTACATCTTGAACCAACTTCCCTTTATACTAGTTGTTTTTGAGACCCAGGAATGTGAATTCTTGTGAAGATAAGAGTCATTACAGAAGSAGCTAGAAAATGAGGGATATAATAAGGGGAAAAGTAAACTCAGAAAGGGCTGAGTGAAAAAAATCCAGAATGAGAAGGGCAAGGAAAGAAATTCAAGGAAAGAAATACTTAACACAAGTGTTAAATTCTTACTGCTGACTGTATATTGCATATGCCAGAGTGACAAATAGTTCRTGTCTAACTCCAGTTTGTACTGAGTACATTGTAGCAAAGGCTGAAGACAACTCTTGTTGAAAGACCTCGTACCGAAAAGATTCTCACTGGAAATCCTGCTTCAGACTAGTAGTGTGTCTCTTCTCCCCTTGTGTGAACAGAATGTGCCAGCTTCTCTTGTTTGAGCATATATGTGCCCATTTAAATCCAGGGCAGATGTATGCTGCTTTCATGAAATTCAGCATGTGGGAAAAATTTTTAGATGTTTCATACAAAGTGTCATATAAACATTTTAATTATCATCTGTAAAAGAAAATGGTATTATCTTCCCTTTTAGAGACTTGGAAGTTATTTTGACCATAGTTCAGTACTAATGAGAACTCTCAGATTTTTGAAGATGCTAGAAATTTATTTTCTTAATTTGCAAAAATTGTTGGGTTTAATGACTTCTGGATATCTATAAGTACTTTTCAATAAATATATTGACTTTTCCAATAAAATTAGTAAATTTTTTGTATCAGCTGTCACAATACTATCTTGATACTTATCATGACATATTTTGTCTAGATCTGTATATAGGTACATATATTTTGCTCTCATTTAAGCATACTAATGTAAGAACCCTTTTTTACAGCTAAAATAATGCCTTTACTAATTGCATAGCCTATAAGAATAGAAAAGAAACAGAGTATATAAAAAAWTTTATTTTTCTTTATACGTAAAGGTCCACAATATGCTGAGGACTGTATTTAGCTCTTTATTTTTTTTAAGTACTGCCTTTATGTACAAGGACTTCAAGTTTCATTAAGGGTGAAATTATGTTCCTTTTTGTGTCAATGCCATTGACTTTAGTGGAACTGTAGTTTTACTCTAAATTTGCACATTATTTCTGCACATTATATATATATAATATATTATATATATATATATAAATATATATATATATATATATAATCTGCACATTAGGAAGGTGTAATAATGATGTGAATGCTAGAGTGGGACAGTGGTACTGGTGATTGTAGCTTAATTGTTCAACTCACAAGCAGTAAAGAGGGAAATGGAGTTAGGAATAATTTTTTTTTTAATCTTATTTTTCTTATTTTAATGCTTTTGTTGCTTATATTCTTCCATAATCACTTCTGTTTAGTCCAAAATCTGGAATAAAAAATCTTGAGTACTTACAAGCTGGTAAGCAGATCTGGTTTTGTCACAAATATTTGCCACATATAAATAGTGAATGTTTCYTGCTTTGTGTTTTTCCAGTAACTCATGGTAAATAAGTGTCTGCAAATGACCCTCAGCCAAGACACTTACTGCTTCTTGGAAAAAGTCCCAGTAGYTCTATTATCTAAATGTGTTTTCACAAGAGATCATGAATTCTAATATTTCGCATGGTGGTGGATTGATGGAAGGCACTGAGATTATTCTTTTAGCCACAGAGGGCAATATTCCATGTACATGTGGAAGTCAGTGCTTACTCCGTGTGTCAGGGTGTGTGCCCATCCGCTGTGCTGAGCCTCACCAAGAGCTCATCCTGGTCTGGCTCCTGATGGATTTGCTTAGCTCCAGTATATCTGGAGCATGTGTGTGCATGTGCCTCATCTGCCGCATGCATGCACATATGCGCGAGCAGAAGTCACCCTTCTGTTGACATATTTCAAATACCRTGACTTTCACAGTAATCCATTAAATAATTTCCAAAACTGTATGMAAACTGGAGCCATAGGTGCCATCTGCTCCTGTTCCAGGTACACAGCCCACCAAAACCTGAAGTTACACCATATGAAAGGAATCCATGCTAATGCAAATTGCATAAACCTGTTCTCAAAATGTTGGGGCCTTAACTTGCCACATTTTAAAGATGTGTTCTTTCCATGGTATACTMCACCAAACATTTTGTGTGAATTAACTAAAAGTAGTGTTAAAATATATTATTTGTAACGACACTAATAAATGTCTTGATTTTAGTATGACAAGTGCTGAAATAAAGWCTTCTGGAATAGTAGTAAGAAAACCATCTTTTTCTTATTTAATGTAATTCATGAAGTATTAATATTTTGAGAGAATACCACAAAAAAAACCCAGATAAGTTTAGCAAATGAAACATTGGGTACTACTTCATTTATAAATTCTTGTCTTAACAGGAAATAATTTTTTAAATAGATAAGTTAACACTAAATTCATTAAAAAGAGTTTAAAGAAAGAGAAAAAATATTCTTAAGAGATGCCATAGTCTTGAAAATASATTAGGGTTAAATCTAAATTAAAACCCTAAATTACAAAGTCTCTGTGACAAGCAGGTAATAGACATAGGAAACCACTAACATTGAATAATGTTTCATATATATGCASCTATACGTTTTATGAAAAAAAAGAAATAACGCTGTTTCTTACTTGACATTTTTAAATAATGCCAAATACCAAGTTTTGTTATAAACCATCGAAAAATATATTGTTGTGATAAAAAGCATTTGTATCTATCTTCCATTTGATCAAGTATTATGGCTGTGGCAGCATAAACATGTTTCTGTGATCAAGAAAAGTATGTGCTCGTAACTTTTTATATATAAAGTTATAAATAATTGAGATATAAGTAAGTGGTACATCATGTTCAGTCAAGAAAACCTGACTTTCTTATATCAGTAGTTGTAGTTGTACGTTATTTTGCATGATGAGTGTATTGGCGTAAGAATTTACTAGTGTGCAGAAGGGCTGTATAATCTATGCCCTTAACATAGTATAAAGCATCATAGGAATGAATAATAGTTTTTTATGCTGTAAATAATAGCATACTGCATATAAATGACATCATTACTTTTATTAAGAAGGTTTATAAATTTTAAAGAAAAACCAATTTATCTGAAAATCTTTAGAGTGCCATCAATTCTCATTTCGTATATGAGAAAATTGCACATACTCGGTATGTCACAGGATGTACAGATTTAATCCAGTGAAGAAGTGTAATAAAATTTCCTGTAATATCAAATACCAACATAAAACAAATGCACCTGCCTGGGGACTMTGCATCACTCTGCTTTGTAACACAATTTAAACTGATTTTTTTAGTGATATTACATTTTTTAAAACCAATTATCTTCACTTTCTAGCACCCTGTGGAAGCCGATCTACAGGTTCTGAAGGGACTGTATTATCACCAAACTATCCCAAGAACTATAGTGTTGGGCACAACTGTATTTACTCTATCACTGTTCCTAAGGAATTTGGTGAGTAGGTCTGGTCTCATTAATATMTTTTTGTTGCTTGGATACTTTAAACAATTCTGGATGATTTGTCTGGTGGCTTTTACATAAAATTATTAATGTGAATAAGCTGTTTTAAGCTGATAATTCTATTAACACTTTCATCATTTTATACTGCATTATTTTCTCAAAACACGTATGTTGGCCATTATCCCTTGAAATTAGTTCAGTATTTTTGTCTCACTGTGATAACTAGCATGTAACTTAGAATACTACTGTGATGCTAACCAAATATATTTGTGGTACCACTTCGGGTTTCTTTTCACCCAGGGTCATGTGCCTATGCTCTAGAAAGTGAAGCATAGCTCCAGTAAGTCCATGTAAGCAGGGGAAGCAATGTTTATCTTAAATATTTGGTAGCATTGCTCTTTTAACCCTTGGCTTCTCTGCATCATGAGGCAATGGCATAGTCTTTATTGACAGAGGAAATTAGAGCAGCAGGTTTCTGCTCGCGTTTTGTAGATTCTCTGATCCTCCATCAAAACTCTACTTCTGTACTAACATTTTTTCCATTGATTAGACAAATATTTTAATGGTGTCTTCAGTCCCATACAAAGACAGTTTGCCTCCCTGTATTTATGAATTATTCTATCTCACTTTATTATTAAATGTCTGTGATACCTGCTGATGGGTTTTTTGTTCACTTTCACTTCTTGGTAWGCAGTATGCCACATATTGAGTATCATTTAAGCTTTAAATATCCATGCTGTGGTTTTATGCTTGGAAAATCAGGACTTCATTATGACCCCCAGCTCACATTTCAGTTTATCAAATAACAGGTGCCTGGGGATAGGGATGGGTATTTCTTAACTTTCCTTCATGTTGATTCTGCAAACATCTTAGCCAAATTAAAGACAATGCTTCAGCTGCTGTGTGTCCATCTGCCATACTCATGATATCTGAACTCCCTTAGTATCCAATTAGCTTATTCTTGGGTATAGTGTAGAGGTGCATAGACTAYTACAAAATAAATAGGTTTTTAAAAGTATTTCTCCTAAGTCATGCTGATTTCTCCTTATTCCAAAAATATTAAGAAAAAATTAAACAGATGTGCACAATTCTTGGTTTATTTCTAGCTATTATAAGCATGTATTTTTGACACATATAATCATTKTTTTAGATAAACTGCGAAGTTTATATCCTCCCATTTTCATCAAATCTGGTTACTCATTGAATATCATTATASTGGTGCTCAGTTTTTGAAACAGATGTCAACATGTAAAGCCTTAAAATTACTAAAATAATGGATTCAAAATGTATAGTTTTGTGATTTCCAGAMATAAACCAGATTTCCCAAAACAGCACATGGAAATGGGGAAAATCCCACTGCTCTGCATAGTTATTTGGAATAATTTGAGAAATACTGGTTTTCGTACACACTAAGCATGATAGTAACAGTATTAAAGAATTCTGTTTAACTGTTTCACAGTGATTAGACAAAATGATGCTGATGCAAATAAAAATTATTAAATATGCTTAACCTTAGCATGTAAGGATTCATTGACATATTGTGGAATATAAATATTATAGAATACCTAAACGTTTTGTCTGYCCTACTTTGGGATAGACCTTTACTTTTTTTCTTGTATTTAATTAGTGTATTTTGACAATTAGTTCAGGTACCTGTAGAATATATCATGGACGATATTTGATCCACTTTTGTGAATGCAGAACACAAAAGTCTGTTGAAAGTGAAATGGTATCTGGTAGTAACCACTCAAAATGAGGATGACATGACACATTGAAACAAGTGCCAAAACAGATATTTCTGTTTTAGCTATTTTTTTCCAATGATACTCATAYAGAATAGGCAGCAGAATTCCTAACAACCACAAGCTTACATTTTAAAATCTGAATCTTTCTTTGAATTGTACAGTGATGTGCAATTTTTTTGGTAAGTTATTAATACAGATTTTTTTCCTTACCTGGGTTCTTTCTGCAATCTGTCTTTACTAAAATTATTCCAGTAAAAAACATTAAGAAAAGCAAATTTTGACAATTGATTTAACTGAAGTTTTTTACATTCAATGTAATTATTTGTCTCAGTCTGAAATTTTACAGTGAGTAATGAATGTGTTTTATCTAATAGTTTTACCTCTCGCTCATCAAAATATATTTAAGTTAAGACAAGAATAGCCATAGAATTGCAATGCTAAGGTCTTTCAGATCAATTATAGTAAGTAGAATCTTTTTTCCTGTAACTGTTGTTTTGGGTCCTGATAGAAGATAGTGCATTAAGAGTCTTCACGTGCAATTGTTGGTATGTAGGGATCACTCATTGAGAAATGGTCACAAAAAAATCTGGCCTTTGTGGAAAAAGACATAAGATTTCATATTTAATTCACTTGGTAATATGTAATATGCATCACATCGTGTAGATTTGACAGAGATTACTCACAACAAAAAAGATTCAAAATAATCTTTTTGAGAATGAAGGAGTGTGGGAAACCAAGACTAACCAATATGATTGAGCAGAAGCCATTTACTGTTTACATTATGCACTTATTTATAGATTCTACAACTACTGCACACACTGATCATGCCTTTTTTGATTGGTGCCACTAACCTSTCCACGYGTTCTGCATGCACTCTTCARAGTGTATGATTGGTTACAGTCCAGGGGCCTCACAGCTCTCTGTTATCAAGTTCTTGTGGTCTTGATATTCTGTTTCTCAGCCTCTTCTTTCTTATTTTAGAACAGTTTATGTCTTTGTAACCTTGATGCATTCCAGAGGGCTCTGCTAACAAGAACTACAAGTGGTATGGCTGGCGCACAATGTAGTCTAAGTTGTTCAGATGCATTGCTACAAAGGGGTACTCCAGCAAAGCTGCTGACATATGATAATTTAATTTTCCTAAAGAAAACAGCAGCAAATCTGTCATCTTCTCTGTGGCTCCAACTTTCAATRTGAAATACAGCAATCAAATATTTGCTGAATGGAAACTCTTCAAGAACTGGTTTTGGCATCCAATACAGTATATGAGAACTTAAAAAAAAGTTAGAGAAAAAAAAARGTGAAAACCTGGTCAATAGAGACAAAACTCACAAACAATGTAATAATATATTCAGTGTGTAGAAGGGAACTCATAGGCCTGGATTAGTTTTTGATGGACTGAAAAGAAAACCTATTTCATCTGCAGCTTCTTGGGTTCTCAAGTCAAAAATTCTGTGGAAAAGTCATTTCAATGTGGACTTTTTCCCAGTGTTTCATTATTCTGTCACGCAGAATCACAGCTGCAATATTTCATACTATGACAGGTTTAAGCTACAAGATAAATGATTCACAAAAGCACACAGTGTGCCACAGGCAAAATCTTCTGTAAACATGGAAGACTCAGCTTCTTATCTGACACTCTCCCACTGATATTTAAAGCAGTGTAATGACTGTTAATTGTTCAGTCCTGAAATGCAGCTTTGGTCACAATTAAAATGCAGATGTTTGAGATTTTTGTTATTTTCYCTAATGGACATGATCTAAATTGTATGCTCTGCTCTGTATAATGATGTCTTCTGTACTTCTTTTTAAGTTAATAYTTTTAACAGTAAAATAGATTTTATATCAGCTGGCCTCAGCAAATGGCTTTCCTTTTTGTTAGAGCAAAAAKATAGATTAAACATACACGGTAAGGTATGTAAGAGTGGCTTTGAGCTACACTACCACAAAATAAATATGTTTTCTCTGTTGCCATCAAAAATTATGAAATTTAAAGCAGAACTATCTTTTCCCACCTAGAAGCTAAAATATTAATAGGGAAAATGTCTAGTTTCCATGGAAACATTTGCTTTACATCTACAGGAAATTGTAATAAAAATAGGAAGAATTTTATTGATAAGAATGATATTTTGGGACAAGACTTCTTAGAATTTTGGCAATGGAGGTAGATCCAGTTTGCTTACGGTAAACATGGAAATTTAATTCCACTATTCTCTTCAATTCCTGGATAACTGGCTTATATTTGCAGACACATTTATGTAATTTTCAGCTTTTGCCTAYGTCTTGTCTTGAATTTCTAAGAGATAGACATGAGTTATTCCATATTAGCAACAAAGGAAAGAAAGAAGTAGAACCAAACAGCTGAACTTTGGGATTATTGTTATTATTAATAATGTCCTTGAAAGAATAATTTTTTACYAGTTATTGGAAGTTAAATCTACAAATTTTATTCTGCCAGTGAAAATACACGCTGATCAAACAATGGTGTCAACATAAGTTTTCTATTAGATAGCTGACTGCATCTACAGCTGTTAGACCCCTTAACAGTCGTGMCACAGTAAAGTTATTTCAGTAGTTTGATTTGATTACAAACTCAGATTACATTTGGAAAGAAAAAAGATAGGCAAGGACAAATCATAAGGAGCAGAATGTGCCAACCTCACATATCATAAGGAGCAGAATCACAACCTCACATCAAGCAGGAATGAGAATCAAAATTGTATTTATGATAATACTTATCTGAATTAGAGTCAAACATCTGTACACGTACAGAAGTAGATCTATAGTAAAAACATTTTAGTAACTTGAATCCATCATCACTGCTGTGGACATCTTAATATAATTTAAGAAATGTGGCAGATGCATATAGACTGACATTTTTAAAATGTGGAGGGTTTAAATCTCCATCTTAGGTAAAAATGGATGCAARTGTCTGGCTAAATAGCTTGCATCAATATTTTTAAAAATAAACTAAATAATTATTGAGTTAAGTAGTACTTTGCTGAAAGGGAGATAGAAACAAATGAATATTTTCTAAAATATCAAAATGCCACCATAGGCAGGGATCTGATTCTGCTCCTACCCCCTTTTTATACAAGCAAACACTTCAAAGCTGTGAGACTGCACTGTTCAAACAATGATTACTTGTCAACAAGATGAAGCGAAGCCACAAAGACTGCTCCAAAAGCTTGAGAGTCCAGCTGTGTAAAGGTTCAAGACACTAATTTCAGAAGAAAGAGACAGTGATCCAGCTTGTACCCTATATTTTATGAAAAGCAAGTCAGCTCACCTTTCCTTCCCAAAAAGAAAATTACTCAAATCAAAAYGACTTCCAAGAAAAAGGACCATTTATTTATTTACACTTTTTTATGTAACCATAAAATTGGTTTTTATAGAAAAAATCACCTATATTTTTGTATATGTTCACAAAATTTTTGCATTAAAACATAAAAACTGACTATCACAGGGCACTTAATACAAAAACTAAAAATATTTTAAAAACATGTATCATTTAATCCATAAATTTAATTAAATCAAATTTAGTTGAGTAATTCAGTTTTCTGGTTTGTTTTCTCAGGTTTCTAGAGTATAGAGTGATCATCATGGGATACTGAGGGTGTACATACAAATATTTATCGTGAACAATAGGAAGAAGTACCTTCTCTATAAGTAATACCAATAGTTGATAGAAAATTCACACCTCGTCCTTTTAATTTGGTATTCTATTAACTCTGTTGCCATGTTGTTATTCCTCTTACCACCATTCTGATCCTGCAATATTTTCAAAGGATCTTGTACTAGTTAGACTAGAATGATTCTTAGTAAATTCTTGAAGCTAAACTTCATGAGCTCCGCTTTAAACATTTTATGGCAGTCCTTTTCTTCAGTTTTCTCTAGTCAGCTAATTAAGCTTCGTTCAAAAGTACATTAGTAGGAGTTTCATCTATGATAGACTTTAGAAACCTTGGCCAAACTGAGAGATCATTGTGCAAAGGATATCAGGCAGATGGAGAAGTACTTTTCATCCCAGAGATAATAAGCCTAATAAAGGTAATATTYATATGTAATATTTAATTACAATTGCTGAAGTAATTATTTTCAATGAATGAATGAAAATGAGTGTTTCGGTATGGAAGTGTTCATATTGGTGTAAATTCTGCTTTAGGTTTATTTAGCTCATTGCCAGAATACTATTTGAATTTGAATATTCTCTGAGTGGACTTAACATGATAGGTCTATGTCCTTTCATTTGACTCTTTTTCAAATTTAATTTTGAAAGTTAATGAAGAGAACTGAAGAGGGTTAAGCATRGAGTAAGGTTGATTAGGACCAGAAAAATGTGTAGATTGTGTTCTTTGTGCTTGAAATAAATTAATGCACCCTCCTACCACAATAGAAATTTAATATTCTCAATGTTCATTCAATGTGCATTGAATGACTGAGTATGAATTTATTTTCCACTATTATTTTGATTAAATATGACAAAYGGACAATTTTTCTGAAATTTACAATGCATAAAATTAACCATATGAAGTCATGGTTCATTTCTTCCTTAAAGTAAGAAGACTGTATAGCTCTATAATGAATACAATAAAATTGGTAGAATCTGACTCATTGTATTCTGCACAATTTAGCAAGAAAAGAATGTAGTGGTGTTGAGCCAGAAATAAAAAGCTTAGAAGTCTATCTTCTACATACTAAACGGACAAGAAAATCTTAATTTAAAAAAAAGTCTTCATCCATAAATGTAAATTCTGGACTTATGGAGTTGGATACAGCAACAGGATTTGTGTTTTAATCTGTATAATCCAAGGGGGATGATCTAAATTTGTGAATGTCTARAAGTGTTACCCTTAAACACTGCAGATTTAGGCTTGCAGGCAAAGCAAATAGGTGTGTATACATGTAATTGAATCCTATGCTGAAATACATTTCCTCTCGTTTTAGTTATATACCTAATTAAATAGATGTCATATCTAAGCCATTCAGATCCTTGGTCTAATCAACAAATAAAGATACATATTCCCATGGTGTGATTCAACCCATCTAAAACATCTATCTGAAGTTTTTGAAAGAACATAATKTATTTGTAATTTAAAAGAAACAACGCAGCCTTATTTTATCATATTTGTTCTGGTAGCTACGAAGGGTTAAATACATTAGAGAACATTGCATATGTGATCTCCATCCATCCTGCAGTCACATTGCACACACAGAACTTCATGATTTTATCTTAAGCATATGTTGTAAAGCTGACAATTTCTGATACATTTCAGTGAGCAATCATTTAGTGCCTTGGGATTAGTTGATTCAAATTCAAGCTATTCTTAGTGATTCTTCACCCTCAAATGTTTTAAACCTAATGGTGGAGGTGAACAAAATAATAATGTCCTATTATTAAGTGTATATTTGACAATAATATCTCTCCTTCTTAGAGTGTTGTTGGACACAAAAAGAATTTGAGGTGATGCACTGCATGTTAGTTTTTCTACATGTACAGGAAGCCATGCCTTCTAGCCTGTCTTCAGAATGAATACCTAATGGATTTATGAAAAGGGAAAATGAAAGGCAGGATTAATTATGTGCTGGAAATAATTTTATTTGAGGTTTTAGGAGGAACTTTAGTGAGTATTAGGTATTCTCTTCTCCAGAATATATAATATATGTACCTAAAACTGCTATTTAAAATATAAATATTTTCATAATTTGGTATAAAAATAGTTATAGCACAAGAATTTAGGTTAAATATAAGAACTATGAAATTATTTATCCTTTAATTTAAGAATTTATTCCTTTRAAGAATATTTTGCTACTTTTAACAAGGTTGAGCCAAATATTTTTATTTTTCATTGTATTTCAWACACAGAATAACAATACTGACTACTTTTTTTTAAAATAGGAATAGTCCAGTGGTGAATTTTGTCTATCCAACATACCTGATAGATAGTGAATATGTTTTTTTTATTATAATTTCAAGTATACATGGATTAATGTGCTACAGGCTTTCCATAGAATAGCTGGAGCTTGCAGCCTAAGATTTTTTTGAAGAAGAGAGGTGAACATTAGTTGTATTACTATTAACTTCTGGTTTGATTTTCTAATTCAAGGACAAAGTTGTGTCATTGAGATGCTAACAGTATAAATTACAGAGGTACCAGAAGGTCATTTTGCATCACTTTCCACTGAACTATGAATCTCCTAGGTTCTGAGAGGAAGAACTAGATGGTTTTATGCACTCAAACTCACAGCTGGGGAGTACTTCATTCATTGGTTCAGTGCTTAACATGCTTGCCAAGTGAGCAGATGCCAATAAAAAAGTCACCATAGGGTGACATTTAAAGGACCTCAAACTATTCAATGCATTTTTGAAATGAAATTTAAAGAATTTAGTTGCTTCATATGATCTGAAGTCACTTTTTTCAGGGCCGTTTTTAGATTTTTTTCTATAAAAATGATTAGTTTTGGCTCAAATATTAATGATGTGTTTGAATATAATAATGACCAATTAAATACAGACGACAAAATAGCTTAAGCTATTGGGTTTGACTATAAACATATGGCACCAGTAGAGCTGCCTTTTTCATGCCCTAAACCCAAAGTCGAATAAGACCACATCTGTGGTCTTCAAAGAAATTCACAGTACCCCAATAAGTAAAATAATTTGACTGTAATGTGATTGAATTGATGCAAGATTTCTAAAGACTTTTTCTTGGGTTTTTGTTTTGTTTTTTTTAATTTTCTAAGCARTATGACTCCAGCTGCTCCAAATATTTAATCATCAAATCTTGTTCACAGAAAAGGCTGTTATTAAAATAGCTGAAATTAGTCTGGGTTTCTGGTTATTCCAAATATTTGATGAAAGAGTACATTACAATCATTGCTTAAAGCTTTTCAACACATGTTACTGTCCCGAGGAGGAGACTGAATGGTGACATATATTCTGAAACCATTCTGTTTTCTATTTGGTTTACTTCTTAGGACAAGATTTTGGTACTTTGGAAGGACAATAGCAAAATCTTGAATCTCCATTTGTTAGGACTTCTTATCATAAAGTTATATTAATAATGAAGGCATAATTTTTGCTGTTAATCTCTTCATGAGTAAAAGAGCTGCTTTCTCAGTCTTCAACCCTGGCCAGTTGTAGGGACCAGGCCTTTCCTCCTCTTGGGTTTTGTGTTTCTTTGGTTTTAGCAGTTTGGGGKTTTTTTTGCTATGTTTCCCCCCCACCACTGCATTTTCCTATTTTGTAGCTCCAAAAATAGGTAGGAAAATCATCCTAACAGAACAACTGCAGAAATGTCTCCTCCCTGATACATTTTTCACTTGTTGGCAGTAAGAGACAGAGAGTCCTGGAAGAGATACCATGAAAAGTTAGTGTGACCRTGGCCAAGTTTCCACCCTGAAATTTTCTGATATATTTCAGGGAAGAAGCTCATTAGGATCAGACTAGGATCAAGGAACTGCAAAAATTTCTTTTACAAAACATCTTCTGCTTATAAAATGGTTCAATGTTAGGCCTTGTTTACATACTTGTAATCCATATTTCTTACTTTTCCTCTTCATTATATTCCTTTGGATATAAGCCAATTCTCTCTCAAGTAGGATTACCTGTATTAACTCAAATATTTGTGTTCACCACTGTGTACACAGATACAAACTTCAAAGATACGGGATTTCTCTCAGTGATTTCTATTTAATTTCCTTTGTTTAGAAAACAAATAAAAAAGTCTTTGCAGTCTCCACTATATTTTGCTTTGTGTTTCTTCGATATATATTCCTGACTGCAGAACTGGCTGATTATTCCACTTGCTCAGAAAGAGAATCCCTGAACAATCTGTTTTACTGAAAAAAGGTGAGGGGGGTGTTAGCCACTTGCTGTTTGCATCCAGTTATTTATTTATAGTAATTTTAAAAGAAATTTTCTAGTTGAATTTTAGATAGAGATGAATTGTATCTGCTCTAATACCATGAGTGAATTTTAGGAAAATGTGAATAAATTCTCGAAGAGGGAAAAAAACAAATTTGGAAGTTAGTAGTTGCACATATTTTGAGGCAAAAAAATGACCCAATCTCTTTATAAGAGTTTATACCTTGAATTGCAYTTTGGGAAGTCATTGAAAGACTGTCAAAATATGGCTATTTTGTGAGTCGAAATTACTTTAAGTTGTTACTTGATGAAAATGTTGAATTTCTGGTTTTGGAGGCCATCATGGAAACAGCTGAAGGATGACAGCCCTATTCTTTCTGAGAAGTAGAACCTAGGACATGTCACTAAGGCAGGAAACTGGAAGAGGACCATATAATTTGATGATTACAAGGGATGAATAGCAAAAGACAGAATGAGAAGAGTAGGAAAAGTAGTGTGTGTATCTATCTGTCTATCTATMTATATATGTATGTATGGATACATATACACGTACAATACCTATATTTTGTGAACAGGTAAAGCCTCCCTGAAACCACCAAACCAACACTTTGCTAATGAGACTTGCCCAGCTTGAGCTGATTATATAGGAGTTGCATGAAAAGAAAAAGGCAAACATCAACTTTGTTACTTACATGAGCTGAGACCATGCAAGAGCACTGGTCTGATAAAGCACGTGTATCATATCTGTCCAGATTTTGCAAATGTTTGGGATGATGTCAGAGCAATGTGGTTCTCTTGTTGTGTCTATCATACCTCAAGTTCCACTCTAACAGTGTGTGTATTAAATGTAACTTTGGATGGAATACTTTGCTTTTTGCTTCAATATTTGAGGCCTGGAGAGACCTGTCATTTTAAAGTACATGTAATGGTAAACAACCCACTTGCACTGTTTAGAAGTAATAATAGACAATAAGAAATAGGCTTCTAAAAAGCCTGTGTTTTGTAAGGTTTCTCATTATTGAATCACCAAGTCAAACTTTTGTTTCTCCAAGCCATCTGTTCCTCCTGTTCTCATCCTCCTTTCTCTCATTCCCGTTTTCTATAAAGGACTGTAGATCCTGAAATGACAAGCTGATTGTTATGCAAGATTGGCTTTCTCCAAAAACAAAAAAGTTTCTCATTTAGATCTTGAAACCCTCCGTAGGTTCTGACTTCACATTTCAGTTACAGACTCAGGGAGACTGGCAACACATCTGTTGCCAGACTGGCGACTGATAACTGGTTCTGTTTACTATAAGGATCATACTGATGAAGTCCTTTTTCTCATATTTACTGCCACCAAATGATGGAACATTTTCACTTTTTCCTTTCACAGGTTTCCTTTATATGATTTTTGATGATTTTGACTATGAAGGATTATTTCCATGTTTTCTCTCTTTGGTTGGTTTTTTTTTGGGTTTTTTTTTGGGTTTGCCTACAAATGAAAAGAAAAATAATTACTCAAATATTAATTTCCTCCATATGATTCAATAAACTGAAATTATGATTTGTTTCAGATGAATGAAGAGATTAATCATCTGATCTAAAAATTAACATTTRCTAGTAGGATGATAAAAGATAATTATTTTATGTAGAAAGCTGTTGTACTTTTAATTACTAGCTCTAAATTAGCTGAAAGGTGACTGAAGAAACAGCTTTTTCAAAGTGACTTTGCCATTAAATTTAGAACCCTTATTACATAATTAATAGTATGGTTTGAATTAAACCTCCTATCTTAATAAAGTTCTTTTTTATTTTGGCATAATAGTGTTCTATTATTGTATTCTTCKTATTATTACTATTGTTACTCCCGAGTTTAAATTGTTTATTCCTTCTACTATGTACATTACTTTAGAGGTTAGTCTCCCTAAGCATTAGAGAGACACTTAAAAACAAATTTATCAAAGGAAGACTAGTCTTCAAATTTGGGCACCTTACTTAAATACCTCATTAACCCAGTTCATGGTCCCTTGCTACATTTTTTTAATCAATTTCTTATATTAAAAAGTCACTTCTGCCCAGAACTATAATGAGGAGTTTTGAAAGATACAATTAGTTTGAACTTCATGTAATTTATGTTTATATAGATAATAGTTTTATGAATGATTTTGTTATTACCATCACAAGAGTCATCAACAAAACCAATTTTTCTAGATCTGTTGTCTCTTTGGGTATCCCTTCTGTTATATACAGGCCACTGTTAAGATCTACAGAAAAGCAACAAAAATTTGCAGGTGTTTCCTTTCTCCTTCAGTTCAGAGACTGTAATAGGAAAATTAGCAATTAACAAAATTCAGATGTTTTACTTCTACCAGTTTTTTTCTTTTCAGAAAATCTTACGTAGACAGTCAGATGCTATCAAAGTATGACTGTGGTTTGTTTTCTCAAAAAGTGTGATTGCGGTTTGTTTTCTCAAAGCATGTAAGCAATTGTGTAAGAACACAATGAAGCAAGAYTGGCAAATGTTCATGTTCAAGACTACCAAGATCTTCACATTTGTGTGGTTCAGAACACTTTTGTAGTAGCAGGGAGATGGCCTCCTACTTACTGTCTGCAGTCTAAACTCTTCCACTCATTTTTCTCAATAAAATTGGCCAATGAAGTGATGGATCACGCCACATGCACAACTGGTCTCACAATGTTATTATCTGAGTAGTACCTTCTTCACAATAAAGTACATGTCACTAGTTGTTAGCTGTACMGTCTTGGATTCTTTTCCTGTTCACACACTATTTTGTAAGAGACTCAAGAAAAAAACTCTTTGGGTTACAATTACTGGGCCTAAGTGAAAAGCATTCCATCTAATTGTCTTGTTCCTTTCAGAGAATCCTGAGTACTTGCACATTATGACAGTGTTTTATTTAGAAGAAGAAAAATAATTTCATTAATTATACTTTCTTTTTCTTTTCCTCAATATTGTATTGCTCACAGATGTTCATTCAGAGAAGTGAAAACATAATTTGTCTCCCTTGCTCTTCCACTCAGAGTAGATTAGAAGCCAGAAGTTTAAACTGTACAAAGCAGTTAATTTCAAATTAGCAGCTAGGTCTGCAGCTTTGACTAGTGCCTTGGTAAAATAATCTCAGAAAACACTGCCTGTGCAAAGTAGATGTGAAACATACTTCTCTTGTTCTTCTGCTTTTGTTTAGGTTTATAGCATTAATCACAGATGGATCTTTTAGGCATTATCATAGATTTAAAATATGTTGTGTTATATAGCACAAAAATGCCTAATTAAAAAACATTACTAGTGACCAAAGACCTACTTTAGTTTTTAAGAAAGACTATATATAGGACTGACATAATGTAGGAAAATGTCTACACACCTTAATTGAAGCATTTCAGTAGGATGCTTTGAAACTAGTGTGCTTTTATATCAAAGAATATATTACCTTATTTATTAGTAGATTTTCTCTATGCAGCTTTTATTCAAATTAAATTTCTAATTCTCGCTCTAGTCAGTGCTCCAGGTCTGTTAACTCACTCTCAGTCTATTGAATAAAATATAATTATTGCCTAGGGCCAGCTGTATTTTTTTTTGTCAAACTGTTTTACTTCAACTGYATTATCACTTCAACCCTCTTTCCCTAGTTTAGAAATGACATTGGCAACATGTGAGAGGTATATTTTTCATGCAAGACATTGAGAATGACATTCTTTCAAAAAGAAAAAAAAGAAAATTGTAGGTCAAGCAAGTTTCGCAGTGTCTGTGATTTGGAAAATTCACTCCAATTTCGTGCTCCCACTAAAACCATACTGCCACTTGCTACCCCATCCCCCCTCCCTCTTGTTTGTGGCTGGAGATAAGAACTGGAGGCTCAAAAGATCATGGTTTGAGATAAGAACAATTTACTGTAAACAGCAATGAGAGAAGAATAAGATCAGTAACAGAAACTGTATTAATGACAGAGGGCATAAGAAAAGAAACAATTCACATGGAAAAGAAGCCAGATGATAATAGACAGTACCAGATGGCTCTCTCTGGCAGGCTTGCAGGATCTGAAGGAACCCCTTCTCCTGGAGGAGCCTTCCTTCCCCCAACCCCTGACAATCACATGAGGGGGTAAAGAAAAACCTCCTGTCCTGGCCATGCCCCTCCCGGCTMCTGCAAAATGTAACCCTGTCCTGGCTGAAACCAGAGCACACAGGAACAGAGGCCTTTTTCTTTTTAAATGTGGCGTTACATTTCCTTCCACTCAACAAAAATACTGAGTAATAAGGCGCAAAAAAACATCWATTTTTTAGGTAGGCAAGGCAAAATGAGATAAATTCAACATCTCAGATATAAAATAATAAATCCAAACTGTATTAAAGGCGATAAAATTATAAGATACATTTTTTTTTGTCCTCAGGGATAAATAAATCTTCATTACCTTTTAAACCAAATTATAATAATAGGTGTTTGAATTTCAGTTGAGTAAAATCAAAACAAATCAATATAGAGAAAAGAAAGTTGTGTGGTTTGATGCTTCCTTCAGGTTTCTGTGATAGCAGATGTTCACAATAGTAATTTTTAAATTATTGGAAATAATATACTCTGTGATTAATAATATAAAATGACATAACTAGCAATAAATTAAAAAAAAAAAGTTTAAGCTGTTTTCCCTCTACTGTTGTGTTGCTGCAGATCCTGAAAGCGCTTTACGTATATGCATGATGATTCAGGCCAGGAGAGAGGGATGAGAGTTGCACAAAGGGAGAAGAGAGGGAGGCAGAGGTTTGAAGCCAGAGGAGAATGATAGTTTATTTAGTGTAATGAGCTCTTCTGATTTTAGAAGAAAGCAGGATATGTGTTAATTAGGAGAGTTCAGTCCTCTTCCAGCTCCAGGAAAAGTCCTAAATCTCACATTTTATGTGGAATTGTGCTCATTTGTGGGGAAATATGCATGTWAGATTTTTTTCTGTGCAGTTTAACATCACTCATCATGCTGAGCTTCCAGTGTTAATAATTGCCCCATTTTCTGTCTCCAAATTTATTCTTATTGTCTTTTTATACATTCAGATAAATATTTCCTTTTCTTGAATATGAGAAATCAGCAGATCCCATCTCCTTCTTCTCCGAGTCTGAGAATGCAGGAATACAGTAAGAGGAGAGAGGACAAATCATCATGCTTCTGTTCAACACTTCCTTTGTAGAATTGAAACAAAGGAAGAACAGCAGAGGACAGCTTGCAGCTCAGTCTAGATCTGTGGGCTCTGTTTTTTTGAGATCACAGAATGGAACAGCTATTTTCTTCACCTTAGTCATCGGGAGGAAAATGGCACATGTGAGCTTTGAGRACCAGAACTCTTTCTTGTCCTTCCTTACCTCTTCCTTGTTTGCAGAGAGACTCATTCATTCTGCCTTTTCCTTYCTAATAATCTGGATATCATGCCAGGAAATGTAGGATTCCATTTGCCATCTCCAGCTGASACTACCAAAGAAGCACAAATAATTCTCGATGAAAAGCAGATAATTCAGTAAAGKCTTTCTCCACAGACTTTAAGGAGAGTCTCCACAGAGATGAAGGGCTAGACAGTGGTGTAAATCACAAATATTGGGAAGAACTAGTATATATTCATATTAATTCACCCTATTCAAGTACAGTTAACTGGCACATCTTTGKGTGGTTTGGAAAACCTCCATGACTTTTATGTTAATCACTCATAATAATTTGCTAATAACAGTAAATTTGTGCTATACATTTGATGTTGAAATAGAATTTTGTTACATTTGAGGACATTTGTAGGTTTGTCTTGTATGGTCATGCTTCTTTACACTGGGAAACTTGTGTAATGTTTCTATAGCTTATCTACAGTTCAGTTGCTAGAGAAAATGCGTATATATATATATATGTGTGTGTGTGTGTGTGTGTGAGGGGGTGTTCCTTTTACCTGTTGGCAGCTTTAGCAACTTTTCAGTTATATAATTATTCTTTTTATTTTAATATCTGATTATGTTTAGTAACATTATATATCAAGTCCATTTAGTTTCATTGCTCAGTTTCTCAGCACCTCTCTATCCGTAACTCATGCCAGTAAGAATATCCCTTTCAATGGTTTACACATAAACCCCTCTCTAGCCTCATTTTGAAAACCAGTCTGTAGTGCACCCAAGAGGCTTATAGAGGTGRAATTAATTTTTACTTCTTCCGAGGTCAGGAGCACTAGACAACTGTTTTAYTCTGTTGTTTTGAAATGAATCAGGACTTACAGAACAAGATACTATTGGCAGAGACTCTACTTTGTATTCACAAACAATTAATAATTTTCCTGTTACAGCATATGATAAGAAGTGCCAACCATAACAGAGAAATGCAATGGATTTCACTAAAGATCACTGTTACAGACACAAACTAGACTGAATGTATTAGCAGTAACTGACAGACAACCAAATGTTTGGAAATGTAAGAGGAGACACATTTTTTAAAAATGAGACCTCTGCTACTACTTTCATTTAGAAATTACAGTAGCAGTGCTAACTCGGACATAGTCGGTGTTATGTCAAACTGAAGTATAACACTGAACAGCAAAAGATCAAATCTTCTAATTCTTTTATGTGAGCTGGTCAAAATCAGTTTAGGTTTCCTTACTMAGAGCAGTACTCCTATCCATGAATTCTCTAAGATCATCTCTTTAGGGTGTCATCTTTTAATCTTTTCCTCCAAAAACCTTCTCAGAGATTATTGAACTGCTTCTTTTTCCAAAAGCCCAACAAACACTCAAATTATCTTGCAGCTTTACTGGACATTTTTCTCAGCAGAAGGGGTTAAATGTCTGTTTATTTGGTGTCTACATGAATATAAGTTACTTTTAAAATATCAAGTCAGTCTGTCACTTGTATTTCTGGTTCAATGCATCACAGTGTATTGCTGATTCATCCTAAATAACAAAGGAAAAATTCATAAATTTTTTCTTATCTCCTCTTTGTTACAAAGCTAAATACTTAAATGAAAGGAACCATTTAAGGAGAAAGGCTATGTTCCTGTAGGAGGGGCAGATATAAATTGCAACAGAAGGTAGACTGACTTTTTTAATATAGTGAAAGTAATTTTTCTGCTTTTGTCATAGATTAAARCAGCAAAGGGTCATAATAAGCCTTTGTACCAGATCATCTCTGAGTTTATTATATATAATTTCCATGATTAAGCTATGTTATGCAAAACTTTTGGCTTGCAGAGCTATTTCATATAAATAATGTATGCACCTTAACTTTAAAATATTTCTAGATGCAGATATTGTGATATTAATTTATGCATTTATTTTTTTTCAAGGCTACTCTATGGCTGGTTTGAGATGTCTTGAAAGTGTCATCCAAAGGAAATTGTAGAAGTGAAAAATTCAAATAATGTCCCACTTCTTACAAAAAAAAAAAAAAAAAAAAAAACCAAAAAAGCTCAAAAAAAAAAAAACCTCACTCTTTCCTCCCCTCCTCTTCCTAAAATATAAATTAAAAAAAAATCTGTAACTTCTGCAAAGAAAACTGGTTGAAAGTGATTTTCATCATACTAGGGCAGTCAAATCTTAATGCTGGTGTCTATTTTGTGAGGAACTCCTCTCTTCTGAGAATGGCACAAGGTTTTTCCTATGAGTTGATCATTTGATTTATGACACTAACATGATCAACTGTAAGGACTTGCTGAGTCTTTCATTGTTAGAAAACACCACATAGTAATTTCCTGCTTCCTGGAGTTATGCCTGAATCCTGTTTATTTAAAGCATAGATTTTCTCCATTGTCCTTTACCATTTGGCTGACTGACCATGAACCACCACTTAGCAYAGTGAATAGGATTTCCAGACTTTGGAGTTAAGATGTATGAGAAATTTGCATTTCTTCTTTCTTAGTGCACACTTGTTATCCTTAATCACCATAGATACTATTTCTCTAGTGAGAGATTCCTCTGTTTTTTAAAGAAGTTTCTCAAAATTGTGGACTTCTCCCTCTTTTTTATTTTCTTTCCCAAAAAAGAATTAAATATGGTATTGTAATTTCTTTAAAGGAGTTCAGAGRAAAAAAGAAATTAAGCTAAATTATAAGCAAAGAGAGCATATCATCAGTGGACCATACATAGAAACAGATTTTTATGGKKTTTTTTTCACTGTGAAATAATTTYTTTATATTTTATTTGTTCATGTTGTAAACAAAACTATCTTTTGGAAATATTATTTAGACAGACTACAGAWTTTTTTTTGAAACTACGAAAAGTTAGCTATTACAGAGTAACTTCAAATTCTGAGAAAGACCTCTAGCTCTAAATTCAGATCTTTTTTATATCACAAATGGTAGACACCTGAATACCTTAATTTTTCATTCACAGTTAGAAGAAACCCGTTTTAAATATATTAGAGGAAATTATCTAAACTACCATTTTAAAGCACAATTTTAAATTCTCATTCTTAACAAATAAGTTGACTTATCTGGGTCTTTTGTTTGTTGGGATTTTGCTCAGTTATTTTAACTGATTTGGTGCTAGAGAAACAGTGAAGTTACTGTAGAAAATAAGGACCATGATCTAGCCCATATATGTCTTTTCCAGACTGAAATAGATTCTGATTGGAGACAAAAGAACTGTAAAGGTAATTTGGGTTCTGTTATAGTCAATAAGGCTGATTTTCATATTTCCTTGTCAGTTACTAAGACCTATCATTATAAATGCTGATTCAGCCTTTAAACAAATGCCGAAAGTCTCACCAATTCATRTATGAATTGCACATTTCAATTTCTGTAATAACAGTGCTTAAACCATGTTAGTCCTTCTGGTGTTTTTTTAAAAGCAAGTGAATTACAACAGTAGTAGACATGATTTTACACTAAAGCTTACTGATTTCAGTRAATCATTAGGCACACAAAATATCCCTAAGAAGGGAAAATCCAGGGTGAAGAATTATCATCTTATTCTATTGTTACCCATGTAAGTTTTAAAGAGTATTTCTTTAAATCCAATAGCTGGCATAATATATAAAATAAATATGTTTTTCTCAGATAAATACTACTTGATCAGTACCAGCATTAATGACAATTACATGCTACATGTTTGAATTTTGAGTTAGGATTAACTCTTTCCTGGGTCAGTGTTGTGGGTTGACCTTGGCTGGATGTCAGGTCTCACCAAGCCAGTCTAAAAAATCCCCTTCCCAGCAGACCAAGGGAGAGAGAATAAGACTGAAAACAACTAGCAGGTTTAAAGCAAAAAAAAAAGTCAAGCAAAACTTTGTCTGTGCATAGGGAACAGTTAATCTCTACTTCCCATCCAAGAGCAACATTCAGACACTTCCCAGGAAGCAGGGCCTCAGCACACATAGCATTTGCTCCAGAAGGCAAACTGTAGGATAAAAAAATACCCCTCATTCCTCCTCTCTCCCTTAGCTTTTATATCTGTGCTGCCATCATACGGTATGTAATATCTCTTTGGTTAATTTGAGTCAGGTGTTCTGGTTCTGTCCCCTCCCCCAGGATCTTGCCCACTCCCAGCCCTGGTTAACGCTGGTGTATTATCAACGCCTTTCCAGCTACCCATGCAAAGCACAACACTGTGAGGGCTGCTAAAGAAAAACGATCTCTATTTCAGTCAGACCCAATACAATCAGAAATGTGAGCAATTCAGGGGTCTTTTTTGGAAGACTCTGATTGTACGTGGCCCTGGAGAGATGAGAAGTCCAGGAAGTAAATTTAATTTTCAGGGATCGCTACTTCAAGAAAGTAATGGTACATGCCAATGATCAGACTATCAAACAAAGGTAGAAAAGACCCTGCACAGATGAACAAGGAGCTGCTGATAAAACTTGAACATTGAAAAAGAGAAAAATTCAAGGGTTTGAGCAAGGTCAGATGTTTGAGAAGGAATACAAACACTTGAACTACACTGAAAAGATGAGGTTAGAAAAGTCAAAATCCATGTAGAATTGAATCTGGGGTGAGGTCTCTGAAGAAAAATAAATTCAAAGAAACATGAATTAATAAATTTCTTTTAAACTACAGTCTTTACCAGTAAACCAATCTTGAACAGTCCTGGAACCATGAGATCAGCAGAAAAATCTAGAGTAAGGGTGACTTAGAGGAGGACTAGGAGCACTTAGACAAACTGGGCAAACCCATGGGACATGATGGAGTGCATGGGAGGTCAGTTACCCTTGGCAGGTTGTGACAGCTGAGGGAGGTTCCCMAGGGCTGGAAAAAGACAAGATTCCTATCTTCAGGAAAAGCAAGGAGAACGATTGAGGGAACTGAAAGCCAGTTGGTCTCACCTCTCTACCTGCAAAGGTGATAGAGCAAATAGTCATGGTCACCTTCTGCAAATATTGGAGATGATCAAGATGATTAAAAGTAGASAGTTGGCACTGATCAGCCAAGGGAAAGAAAGGTAAGGCGAGGCGAGGCAAGGCAAAGCAAGGCAAGGGATAAAAATTGCAAGGGAGGCAGGATGCTGGGTCAGGTTGCTCAAAGARGTTGTGGGTTCTCCATCCCCATAGAAGTTCAAAACCTGACTATACATGGACCAGAGCGATCTGGCCATCCTGTCTGCAAAAGGAATGTACTAGATCATTGGCAAAGGYTTCTAGTCTCAGTTATTTTCTAAATTTGTGATAGGAATTATACTGATGATACTGTTCATAATCTAATACTATTTAAATTATACCAATATTTTTTTAAACAGGCAGATGTAAATTCTATACATATTTATTTCTTACTCTAAAGATGAAACTAAAATTTCTTTGATGAATTTTTTAACTAGCAAACTATTTTTGGCCAATTCCATCTGTTTTTACATGCTTTCCAAACTCTTTGAAAGTGTCCAGATGTTACAGTGATGAAGGCCATAGAAACATCTAGATATTTAGAGGCATGGAAAGTCTGCTTATCCAGCTATTGCCTGTTTAAAAGGGAGTTTTCTTGTGCTGACATAATTTGAAGTAATGGATTCCCTCACTGTTGTAAATTATTGGCTGTATTAACATTACAGTTTACCTGGAATTTTCAAATTTAAAAAAATCACACAAATGGAAATGTATACAACCCCCTTAAAATGCATTTTGTTTATTTTTTTAAGAAATGCATAAATCATTAATGATCCAAATTTCAAGAGAAAGTGTTTTTTGAACAATCTTKCATTGTTTATCTTGTAAAATAAAAGACAACTAAATGTGTAAGTAAAATAATAAACCGCAAAACACAGGGAAAATTTTATTTTATTTTTAAATAATATTGCTACAAAACATTGAATGCCAAGATGAGCATAAATTCAGAAATAATTTGCTCAACTTTAGATGTCAAAAGTCTAAAGGACATCTTTGGACAGATGATTTTCAGTTGACAGTGGATAGCACATGATTAAATCATTATTCAGAGTATGCTTACCCATCCATCATTAGAGAAAAAAAATCATACCCAAATTCTTCAGTTGAAGTGTTTTGATCTTTATTTGAACTGGATAATAATTTTCAATTATTTGTTTCCCAAAGGCAGACTATACTGGATACTTACATAATATTTTATCAACATTTGCTAATTTAAAATGTGGTTTGCACTGGCTAMAATATATGTTGGTTATTATTTAATTTTAAGAAAATTCTTTTTAARCACTAGAAAATAAAAGAATGAACACCAAATGGAACCACTACCAAATGAAGTAGACAATAATGAGCACCAGAAAAAACATTGGAATAATAAACTTTTTTTCTAATAATTTGAATTTCCTTTCTCACGACATTATGTCAACTAGTCAGGTATCAGTCACTATACCTTTCAACATTTTGCAGTTTAATAAATAAAAAGTATCCTGGCACACAAAAATGAAGGAGAAAGATCTAGGTTATTTCTTCCCTACTGGCTGCAGCATATTCCTGCTTAATTTGAGAAAGCAGCTTGAYTCATGTAGATTGCTCATAAAGGCCTCAAAACCCCTTACTTGAGCTTTCTGCTGTTCCATGTTAACCCCTTTTTTGGCAGTAATTCCTCTTTGCCACTTCTTTTGATGTCTCAGCTACCTCAAATCTCTTTAAAATATGTTTTATCTCAAGTCAATGAAAACTTTTCGTTATGTTCCTATATTTTTGTTTGTATTTTATTAGGAAATGCACAAMTGATAATGAAAAAAAAAAAGTTGCAAAAAATTATACGTGGACCTTTCTCATTCTAAAGTGGCTGATTGTAGGTTATGTATTAGTTCACTTTCTTCAGTGTTATACTTTTAGATCAAAGGGTTCCCAGGACAAAACTAAAGGCAAAACATATAAAAACATATAAAAAGACCTGGAATTTTACTCATATATTGTAAAATTGTGAATAAATAGTTTATTTATTTATTTTGTAACCCATTAAAACACAAATATAGCTTAACAAGTCAATTTTTASAGTTTTCCCAGGATACAGCTCTTGATAACAGCTATGTGTACTTGCTACAGGAGCCTCAGCTCTTGCCTGAATTTTCTGTACATTGTTTGAAACTTAATTCAAAATGGGAAATAGCAGTGGAAGTCACAAGGAACTTTCCTTGTCTCAATGGCAAAATGAAATTCACTGAGTATGAAAAAAGATTTGATAAAAGTCAAAATGTGACAGAAAAAATTAATGGGATTAAAAGCTTGTTTGTTGTCTTCAGCAACATCAAGACTTGAATCCAGACAAATATTATTTTGAAAATAAGCAGAACTATTAAAAACGTCAATGATTAATTTTCTGGAAAYTGAAGGAGAAATTATCAAGATAATTYGGCGTCTCTCTTGTAGTTCCTCTTAAAATATGGACAAGAATCTTTGGAAGTGTCTCAGAAAAAACTTTTGTTTCAAATTTTTATAAATATAACATTCAGTCTTTTCCTTCAAAAAAAAGGTTTTAAAAACTGAAACAAATATACAATAAGATCATGAGTAAGGAACATGGAACTGCCTTTAAAAAAGAAATCAGTCAAAAAAAAAGCCAACAATTTGAAGACCATTCAGTTTTAATATACAATTTTTAAAGCTTTAAGGGTGTATAATTAATTGAAAGAAATGGTGGTGAGAGCTTCATCTTCTATAACTAAAACTACCAAATGAAGGTACTGCAGAACTTTTGACAGACAATCAGAACCTAGTAGGAAYACACTGGAATATGTATTCCAAATTGTCTAACCTGGATAATGAACAAGAAATGCTTCAATTTATTTTTAGGTGTTCCAATACATAAAAATATCTGGCTGCTTCCACCTTTATACATCTGGAGTTCCTAAGTCATTTTCYCCTCCACTGCTTATAGTATTGGATATAAATGTTTTCTAGGTACTAGGGTCAGAACTAATGCAAAAATTTCTTTTTCTTTTTTTTTCCCCCACTGATTACTTGTATTGAAAGGGAAAACACCTTTAATTCAAATGGGCTATGCAACCTTGCATTGAGTTGCTCTACTAGAAAGACTTTAAAAATGAAGATTTTTTTGTGATTCARTAGATGTATTCTAAAAATTGTTTGTTGCCTTCAATCAGTTGCTCATTTATTTCACAAAAGCAAAGATGTATGGAATGTTACTATTCTTAAAAAAAGGGAAACATTCCAAGGTAAGTAAAAGTTACAGAGGTTTATCAAGGTTTATCAACAAAATGAATTAATAAAGAACAGTCTATAATAATATGCCTGGAATTTTAAAGGAGAAAATTGCACTGAGAACTTAGATGTGTGGTGGAGGGCACAAAATTTGAAAGTAGAAAATAATTCAATAGCAGTAAAATTATTTTGTTACATAGTTATTAGAATATTTTAATGATTACATGTATATGTATGGCTTCTGTACTTTCGTTGTCTCTTTTAGATGCACTTTCATCCTTTTACTGTACTTTTAGTGGTGTGAAAAATAACCTACATTCAGCMCCAGGACAGGTGATGTAGTTGTTTTTAAAACCATACATTAATATATATTTTGTTCTCTCTCTTTTTTTTT
>JACDOX010000312.1:61896-155996 GCA_014549065.1 Cardinalis cardinalis | reverse complement strand
GGTTTTTTGTTTATTTGTTTGTTTTGTTTTTTTCCCTTTTGGTTTAGGTTTTCTGTGGGTTTTTTTGGGGGGGTCTGTTGTGGTGTAGGTATTTGTTGTTTTTGTTCTCATTGGTTCATTGGTTTGAGGTTTTTTTTTTTAGAGGGAGGTTGTTTGTTTGATTTTGGTAAAGGAAAAAAGCAACAAATACTCTTAGTAAGATGAGTTTTAACTCCCCTTTCCTAGAATGACATAATACTGTCAACATAAAATATTAAAACTGCATATATCTTGCMAAGTTTACTGAAGCAGAACAGGGTTTGGAGAGTATTATTTCTATCTGCAAAGATGTTGACAGGTGTTTTCTTTGGTAAAAAGTGGCTATGATAACTTTGTATTTTCATTGTTTGAGTAGGCGAATCCCTTCCATTGAGCTCGGGGAACCAGATCACAGTCAGATTTACCTCAGTTGGACCAGTAACAGCTAAAGGATTTCATTTTGTTTATCAAGGTGAGACAACCTAGGGAAATGTGTATATTTATTCTGTTCATCATAGTTTGTAAATCRTCAGAGAGGAACAGTCTGAGAATGAAGAGGAAACTAATAGCCTTTTAACAATAGAAAATTGTCACAATTTCTACATGTTTTGAAAAATGTTTGAAACTATTCTTTTATCTGTATTTTAAAGCTGAGATCAAATACATAAGAAACGTAAGAGGGGTTCCAAATTTGAGAAGACATTTACACAAAACTGCTGGTTTTGTTTGCTAGTCTGATTGACAAATGTTAGATCCATCTGGATGCTGTAACGGGTTTATCTCCCAATTTAAATATGAACAGCTGTAAATGTTATTACCTGTGGATTAAAAATGATCTTACTTTTATTAAGATATTTTTCTTGGTTTACATTATTTGCCTTTTTATGGGTCAAGTGGGAAATTTTATATACCAACACTCGCAACTGCAATTCACTCTTTCACTACATATAAATCCTCGTCTGACAGTCAGAACACACATTTAGAAATCCACATGAATAAATGTAAATATATGACACAAAATGTTATTTTGAAACCCTGTATTACTTAAGTATCTCTTGGTAGTATTTCTTATAGGTGTCATTTTAGATAGGTTTCCATGTGGATTTCATGCATTACTTCCAATCTTGGCAAGGATATCAGTGCTATGGTCTCCTAAATAGTAACTCAGACATCAAAAGTGAGCAATCTCTATTGTGAAGATTCATTTGGGGATTATGGAAACATTCTCAGCTGGGAAATAGCTGAAAGTTTCTTCTAGACATTTTAAATATTTGTGATTCAATATCTGTAATCCCTCCCCAAATTGAAAATAAGGAATCCACAATTGTTTGTATGTTCACAGCTGTTCCAAGAACAAGTGCAACACAGTGTAGCTCTGTGCCTGAACCAAGATTTGGAAAAAGGATTGGAAATGAATTTGCAGTTGGTTCACTGGTTCTTTTTGAGTGCAATCCAGGCTATATCCTCCATGGGTCAACAGCAATTCGATGTGATACAGTACCAAATGCATTGGCACAATGGAATGATTCACTCCCCACATGTATTGGTGAGTTCCTAAGGATTTTTAATAGAAATAATTACTGCTTAAACTGTGGACTATTCTCTTGTTGAATATGGTAATTGTTTGTCATTGGTATAGTATTTTATTCTTGCTTACTTTAATTTACTTTCTTTTTTATTCAAGGTTAAGTTTTATTCTCCTTTTTATTCTTACCTTTCTATTCTATTTCTATTCTAACCTTGCTGTGAACTTCCACAAGTTTCATGAACATGYTCTGCTGCCATAATTAATGTGATAGCATCTCTTACATTAACATCCCTGGAAGTTCCTGAATATCCCTCTTTAATCAAGAATCAGAAATATTAGTTTGTGCCCTGACTTCTTGCAAGACTAAGATGCTTTTACACTGCAGATGTCTAACAAGATATTGCAAACTATTAGGAAGAACACTACTATATTAAAGATTTAGAAATACTTATATTAATATTTTTTTACTTGTCAGGAAAAGGCCAGAAGCTCTTCAGATCAGAAACAATACTTTTTCTGGTTCTAGTMATTTTGAGGATAAATTCTCAAAATTAAATTCATAAATTAACGTGCATCCATTGATATTTATAACCTGACTTGGACCAACTGGAAATCTAGTAATTGTAATGAAATTCCCCACTTTACTTTTCCTGATAGGGAAGAGAAGTTTTTATAAAAAATATCATAACCCGTTGCAAAAATGGCATTATGCTACTGACTCCAGCAGAATRCATAAACAGAGGTTTAGGTGAGTAGATGAAAAGAAAACAAAGAACATGTTTTCAKTAGGCTGATGTTTCATCTGCCATGCTAACCAGCTGATGGCGCCCAGTAGAGTATGAGTGGTTTTTAGTAAATTATAAGATTATCTCCAAAATATCAAAATCCTGATAGAGATCAAGGCTAAGTATCACTGGGGTACTATTGATAAAATATGATTAATCAAGTTTTAAACAAATAATGTTGCTTTAGACTGTTTCAGGCATAGCAATAGAACAAAAATTTCTATATCAATAAGAAGGTGAAGTATATAGCTGTATCTAATTTAGTCTCATATATTACAGTTTAATCAGTAGAATTGTAGTACTTTTCCCTTTGAATTATGTTCGCTTTGTTTTTTTWAAGCTATAAAACTTGACAAAGTATTGAAATAAGTCAATTGGACATTGGTTACAATTTATTATTGCTATTTTAATAYGTGATTTAGTCTACGAAGAGAAAGCTATGTGTGCCTAGACAAGCTCAACTGAGGAAGGGTTACAGGCCACCTTCTGTGTGAAAATTCCTGYGTCAATAAAGGTGATAAAACACCTATGAGATGAAAATTGCATTGAACTAAACCGGTTTAATTATTGAAGGGGTAGACGTGACCATATTAAATTGCCTTAATTCTAGTGAATGCTTTAATATTACATATTCAGGTAATAGACATGTAATCATTGAATCATAGAATCATTAAKGTCAGAAAAGACATCCAAGATCATCAAGTTCAACCTTTGATCAAACCACATCATGTCATCTACAGCACAGCGCAAAGTGCCACATCCACTCTTTTCTTGGACACTTATAGGGGTGATGACTCCACCACTTCCCTGGGAAGCACATTTTAATGCTTAACCACCCCTCCTGTGAAGAACTTCACCTATGTCCAATCTGAACCTCCCCTGGCACAGCCTGAGGCAATGTCCTGTTGCCTTACTTGCATAGGAGGAGAGCCCAACTCCCACCTGGCTACAACCTCCTTTCAGATTGTAGAGTGATAAGATCTCCCTGAGCCATCTTTACTCCAGGCTGAACAGCCCCAGCTCCCTCAGCCACTCTGATGTTGTACTCTCTAGAGCCTTTGCCAGCTTTGTTGCCTCTCTCTGAACTTACTGCAGCACTTCAAGGTCTTTCTTGTAGTGCGGGGCTCAAAAATTAACACAACACTCAAGGTGCAGCCTTGCATCAAYCATTCCATTTAGTTATCCTTTTATGAGGAATTGCCTAAACACTTTAAGTGGCACTAGCTTTTAATTTATCCATGTAGTTGTAAACAGATTCTATTAATTTTATGCCACGCAATATGTAGCAACAATATTTATTATTAAGATAAGTTGCATTCTATCTATTTTCTAAATCCTCATATTTGCAGCTCCTGAAGTCCCTTCAGAACTTAGTGATGTTGCAGAGAAGTGATGCATTAGCTTTTAATGGACTTGATAAACCATCTCATCAATCTTTTCCTTCAACTTMAAAAATTCCAACAGAATATCCATATGCAGATTAAGATGTAATATTATTTGTCTCTGTTAGAGCCTCTAATGATATAGACAAGATATACTCAAGTTGAACATTCAAAAGAGAAACTTGATGGTACTTAACGTGTCTGTCCTGTTCCATGCATAACACTTTTATTAATCCGTGAACGGATGTGATGAATGTAGTCTTGCAAGGATCTTGTAAATTCTTTACTGATGCAGTARATGCACAGACTGTGATTAAATAACTCACACAAGCACAGAACAGTCAAGGAGTTGGGACTGGTGTTATTAATTATTTAGAGGAGCAATATTAGAAAGAATGAATGAAAAAATATTAGAAAGAAAGAAGAAACAATGTTACCTGTTTGTGACACTTTTTATCTTTTATAGTTATACAATACTTATAGTTATACTATACAATATATACAATACAATACTTTATAGGTATACAATTCAATACAAAGTATGGGTTTTTCATACTTCAACCTAAGTCTTAAAAAATACTTTATTTTTGTAAGATTACCAAGAGACAATAGAATGGATTTCACTCTGTAAASGTCAAATAAACAAGGGGAATATTAGCATGATTCTGTCAGGTAGGAAACTGACATAATTCTAATTTTCTGCTACTCCTTTTTTGGTCAGATAAAGGATGAGTTTTGAGATATAAAATTTTATTTTCCTGAGGCATATATGTATTTTTTAGTGTAGCATCAATTTAAAATGTTTCCAGCCATAGTATAAGCTTTTATAAGTCTTCTCATTCTGAAGCGTAATACTTCTTTTCTTCCCTTATGCATTTCCTTTCAGTGCCCTGTGGTGGTATTTTAACAAAGCGCAAAGGGACCATTTTATCTCCTGGTTATCCTGAGCCTTATGACAACAATCTGAATTGTGTGTGGAAGATCACAGTACCAGAGGGAGCTGGGATTCAAGTAAGTTYACTTGCTATTTGCTTGCTACCATCATATTTAGAACTGTTTTTCCTTATGCAAAAGATGAAAAGATCATCTGTCTGTACAATATTTCTATCTCATTAGTGATTCTGAAAATTGACTTTACTGCACATCTTTTTAATTATTGCAGTGATTGAAAGTTATAGGATTCTTGAAAATCTTAAAATATGCACTTGTAGCCTTTTACTTARAAGAATATCACCATAACTTCCAAATGTATTTCTATAGATCAGTGACTCCTTATAAGCAAAGGGAAATAGAGAACCTTCCTAGGAATTCTTTTTTGCTCTCTCCRGATATATACATCTCCTTTCACACAATGAAATCAAGTCAGTTGTTTTCAAGGACAAGTCATATATATGTTCTCCTAGAAACTCTGCTATTTAYTCTGTTTGTGGAAGTTCACTGTGATGTAAAGATGCTTCATTATGTTTCAATATGAGATGGGAATTTGTTCTTTWAAATAGTTTCAGAGTTGTAGCTAACTTACATAGATTAAGAACCTCATATAACACACAGTAGGAAAGTATCCATTAAGCTTAGTCATGCATATCTCTAAGAGTTCACTAAAGAAACTGACAGAAATCTGGTTATTGCACAGGCAGTTGAATTTAATAAATTAGAACTTCTAAGCATCATCTGAACGAATTCCTAGCAAAACGCACATCAAGAAATCATGATAAAAAGTTTTCTGTATCTACCCTTGTTCAAAATAAAACTACTGTGAAAAATGAATAAAGAGCTCAGTTTATGTAGGTAAAGACTTAATAAAGGAAATCTGAAAAAATCTTGACAGCGCTTTAAAGTTTTTTTACAAGTTTCATTAGAAAGTTTTCAATAATATTTAATAGACTAAATCAGCTTTGAGATTGATTTTGAAGAACACTACTTGATTTAAAGAGTTGACTAGGACAGCTGACCATTAGGATACTTTGTTCTGTGCATTTCTTATACTAGGAAGATAGTTCAGAGGATTTAAATTAGGCAGTAACTGTCCTCCTGACTTAGGCCATCACTGTTGCTTTTTGAAAGTGCTTATCTCTTATCACAGGCTGCATTTTTCAGAATCATTAATGAGGTGATTAAATTAATAACTTTGATTTCAATTTAGGTATTTAGTCTTTGTGATACTCTTTTGCCCCAGAGTTGWAATAAACAAAAATATATATTTACTGTCTCCAAGTACCTGAAGCATGCTAACAGTGAGGGCCTCTTCACTGCTTCACTTAAGAAAAAGAAATCCGTTGGCTATAGTGTCTGACTGATTCCTACAAAAATAGGTGTAGTATTTGAGGCCCCCATCCAAGAAATAGGTAGCCAAACTGAACATTTATTTCATGTAGAACAAGGTCCAAGTCATCTATTTCACATAGAAAAATGGCTTCATAACTTAGTTTTACTGGAACTAGTGTTTATTTCTTCTATTGAAATTATTCCATTCTGTGGGAAATAAATTGAGGCAAAAGAAGCATTATTCTCTAACTTAATGACTAAGGCACCCCTTTTTGAGGGTGGTTGGGATTTCATCATGCCTCTGTCTCTTTTAAAGCTTTTCAGTAAACAGTTAAGACACACAGAAAGCTAACACCAGAAACTCTCCCCTACTAATCAGGAACAAGAATCTGACATTTCTCTACTTTGTAAGGTGTGATTTCACTATATGAGAACAGGTATGGCCTCCTGCTTGCAGTTTATCTCCTTACCACTTTACCTCTCCATATGAATGGAAAAAATATTTTCACCTGTGGAAGAAAAGAAGTGACTATTCTGCCTTTTGTTTGTAGCATGCTAGTGACTGCCCCTCCTCAGGAGATGAGTTGGTGATGAAGGTAATCAAACACAGTGGTTTTCTCTTACCCGGAGGCAAAATTTAAAATGGCAAAATAGATGAAGCATCATGCATCCCTGTGGGACTAGTTTAGTCCTGGAGAAAATAGARAGGAAAAACCTGCATGTATTGAAAATACCATGTTTCATCTTCTCCTCAATGTCCTCCAAACAAGAGAATAATATTCTRTACCCATCTGATTTTCATGGCTGTGTGACTCTTGACATAAGTAATATGTGGTTGTCACTAAAAGTTACAGGATTCGTAGTTTGAATTGGCAATCAAATAAAAAAAGTTGCTATTTTATTCACTTAATGATGATTTTCCATTCTCTTTGACAAGGGGAGCAAGACAACTTTTCATAACTGAGAGAAACAGAGGCTACAATTTAGAGTCATCTTTGAGCTTGAGTAAAGAGGGGAAGAAGTTTATGTTCTTTGCCTCACRTTTTTCTTCATAGGTGCAAGTGGTGAGTTTTGCCACAGAACACAACTGGGATTCCTTAGACTTTTATGATGGTGCTGACAACAATGCTCCAAGGCTTGGAAGTTATTCAGGTGACTGAGAAAATTTTACAATAAATGGTTCACAGATTCAACTCTTTACTATAAACACACAGCTCYTTCTGTGTGTGTAAGCATGCGTGAGCATGGTATGTGTGCTTTTTTCTCCTATAATTAGCAACAGGTAATACTAGTTCTGTTTTAATCAGTCATCACTTAGAAAACTTTCATAAACCTGTGTATTTTAAAATTTTAGAAATCAAATAAAAGTCAGAGGCTTCCAAACTAGACCTCTCTTAGTCCAATTATTTTCTCAGACTTGTAGCTGGGTCCAAAAATACAGACCTCAAAAATAGGTATCTCTTGATATTGTATATGAATAAAGGATGCATTCTTTATCCTTATTTTAGACAAAGAAGACCGCTCTTTTTGCTTTACTTTTCCTTGTTTTCTTTTGTTTTCTTTCATTATAATAAATAGGTGTGTATGCTTAGAGATCAGAGGTGTTCATATTATCTAGACTTATGCTGAAACCCAAATAAATAGTCCATCACATTTCTAAGAACAGTCCAGCAACATATTTTCAGAGCTGCTTGACATATTATTTTGACATAATAAATATAATATGACTGTTATGTTTAGAATCATCCTGGGGACAGGATTTGCTCTTGCTTTTAAAAAGACCCTAGTGAATATTTCTCCTTTTGTAGATAAAAGTAATATGAATTTATATTAGCTTTTCCTTGTCTATTGTTCATGTCTCTGATATTGTGGTGCACTGAGAATGTAATAAAACTTTTACAGGGAAAGGTATTTGATAGCATCCATGATGACAGAATRTTATGGAATTGGTTATGTGACCTATCTCCTGCTCCCACCCTTTCCCCTGCTCTCACCCTCTCCCCCCTCCCTCTTTCTCTTTTTCTCTCCTTAATTCTGTTTATATACTCACACAAACATCACAACCTTACGTCTACATTTATGTCACTTTCTGTGCTTTTCAATAATATTTTGAATTCTCTTTTCAGGAACAACAATACCTCCACTTCTAAACAGCACATCAAATAATTTGTACCTCAATTTTCAGTCTGATATCAGTGTTTCAGCTGCTGGATTTCACCTTGAGTATACAGGTAATTCAGAAATGTTCAATTAATAAAGAGCACTTGCTGGTTCCAGGCATCAGTTCTATCTAAACTATACAATAAAGGAATATTTAGTCCTATTACACATAATGAGCTACATACTGTGACTTCAAAGTCATTTGTAAAATTCTCATTTAAATCCAAGTGAGCAAATTCGGGCCTGAAAACTGTACTGTAAGGACTGTGAAATTTAGTTTGTCTTGCTTTCATCCTTAAATTGCTTTTGCTCACTGAAAAACTTTCTGAACCTACAGCAGACAGAAATAAATGCAGATATGCTCATGTGGCAGTACCAATCCATTGTGTCCAGTGCAGTGCTGGTCTCTTCCCACAGATGCCACCCCTGCAGCTCCACACCCCAGCACTCCCTGCCAAAATCTACAAATTATGCTCAATACAATAACAATTGCACTGTATAGTATGTATGTATAGAATACAACTAGTCACCCTTGGCAAAGAGGAGAGAGGAAATAATCTGAAAATAGCAGTTGTGCATCTTAAGTTAGAAATGCCTGCAGGTTGGTGAGAACACTGAATTATTTTAAATGTTTTTTATTATTGCTGAGTACAGCTCTGGTGGRAAAGGCTGTAGTTATAAACATGCTTTCTGTCTGAATGACTTTGTCTCAGATGACTGACAGGAATTCTGGCAATCACCAGCTGTGTGGTTCCCTCTGCTTACATTGGTTCTGGTGTCTGATCTGCATAATTGTGTCACAGTTATTTCTTGTCAGTTTTACCATATGCAAATCCCATGCTCTGGTTGTCTGATTAGCCAGTTGGAGAACACTGCCTTGCAAAATTGTAGCCTGATTGCTTGTCTATAACTAAACATTAATTATAGGTAGAATTATCCTGCTATTTCCTTGAAATGCGGATAGTCWCTCAGCTGCTTACAACCTCAGATGAGAAAAAACATCAGGAAGTTATGAAAATGAAATAAAATTACACTGAATCCAGTGAAAGTGAAAATGCACCTTTGTACTCCCACATGTCCAAATAATATGTGTAATATATATATGCCCATGTACAACTTCCACCTTTAAAAAAAGGAGATTAACAGTACACCATTTAAAGGATCGGTCCATGTCAAGAACAATAACCAAATATGTGTGTATGGATTTATGCAGGGATGTATGTGTGAATCTGATCAAAAACAATGTTTTCTGTGTGAGTGTATTAACCCAAAGTATTTGTTGAAAATTTRTGATTCAGAAAATAATACTGATGTCTCTCAGTAGATAGCMCATTAGCCAGTAGCTCGGTGAAATATACTGCTTTGCAAGATACATGACTAATTTACTTTTCTTGTGTAAGTGATAGAGATGTGTGATTAAAACATCATTCAGTCTCTTGTGATTTAATCCAGACAGCAACTAATCACCATAAAGCTGCTTGCTCACTTCCCTCCCCAAGTAGGATGGGGAACAGATTTGGAAAAAAAGTCAAATTTGTGGGTTGAGATAAAAACAGTTTAATTGAACAGAAAAGGAAGGGGAAATAATAATAATATGCAAATAAAACRAATAATAATAATGAAATAAAATATACAAAACCAGATGATGCACAATGCAATTGTTCACCACCCACTGACTGATACCCAGACAGTTCACAAACAGCAGTCCCCAGCCAGCTTTCCCCTTAGTTTATATGCTGAGCATGGGGTCATACGGTATGGATTTTGTTCAGTTGGGGTCAGCTGTCCTGAAACCTTATAGTTAGTTTCTTAGTGTGGATTTCAAGTCCTAGGCACCAGCTGTTTCACTGCTTGAATCCATGACTCTTACTCCTCCACTATTCTCTAAGGAAGACATAGTCTCTATTACCTGTGAAAGTTTTATGATTTTTTTTCCATCTGTTGTTCAATTGTTTTTCAATAAGAGACTATGGAAAATTCTGCATTCAGCTGAATCACGAATTTGGTATGGGAGATTAAGCAAAGGGACAACACTTTGWCATCATTGCTAGGAAGAAAGACAATAGAAACTGTGCCTTGTGTATCTTTTGGATTTTTATCTTTTGCATTTTTCTACAACAAATAGGATATTTTCTTGCAATTTCAGAACTCACAAAACTGCTGTATTTGTGAAGAAATTTTGCCAGAAAGGAGATACAGAGTTTCTCTCTTCAATTGTCCTGGTTACACCTTACTCTCAGACAGCAGTTCCTGCTCTAAAAGCTGTGATTATGTTTATAAAGATAGTTAATAAATGGAAAGTAATGGCCAAATTTTAATGTCAGTGTTTCATAWATTTTTTTCATTTCATTAGAGCACATGCTGGCGAAGGATATCATGAGGAGTCAGCTGAATTAAAGTCTCGGTCTTTGAAATATAAGGGCATGGTTCTCATGCAGAATCATATCAGAGTTGAAGACTTATATTAAGTGTTTTTCAAGTGAGCTTGCCATAAAGATTGATTTTGTCCAATTTTTAGTGTATCTTCCAAGTCTATTTCACCTATTCTAGGAGCACAAGTCTGAGATGAAGTATGCCTCATTTGCCAAAATGATTACTTTTTCATTTCAGCAACAGATTTCTCTAAGAAGGTTTCATTCTGTTTCATTTCCAGTATCTCTTTTCATCCCTCATGAATAGTTTGTTGTCCTGTCAGCTAGGGATTATCTTTTGAGCTTCTAAAAAATCCAAATGTGAATATAAAATAAAAGAAAACAAAAGGAACTTTGTTTGTTGAAGAAATATTTTAACACAAGTAAATGATACTTTGACATAAAGAATTAAGTATTCATGTTCTGAAACTGAATAGTGTTCTTATCTATAATGTTTTTTCTGTAATATTTTTACTTCTCTTTTGAATTCTTAAATTGTTATTTTATCCATAAAATTCATTTTCTGTATTCCATTGGGCATCTTAAATACAAAAATATATTGCATAGAAAATGCAATATATCACCTGAACTTTTCCAACAAAGAACACTACAGAATGGTTTGTTAAACACTTCCCTAATGTTTATATATTTTAACACCACTATAAAAATTTTAGTTTATTGCTCATTTTCTCTAACTAAAGTTTTGTATTATTGAAAATTTCATTGGTAGGTTTTTGTATTGAGCATCACAGGAGCTGTTGGAGAAGGGCAAGACAACATCAAATAGCTTCTTTTTCTTTATACACAATTCTTCGTATCTGAAAAGTAGAAGATACTGAAAATATGTTTTCAATGAATGCCTATGTTAAAATCTCTTTTTATTACCATTGGTTATGAAAATTCAATAATTTAACACATTTTACTGTAAGAGTAGTATGAGGTAGTTCAAGAAAGCATTCATGCACCACAAATAAATCAATAATGAACAGACTGCAGTTTAATATATTTATGAGTACATTTTTATGACCTGAATAAATATCACAACACTCCAAAGACATAAGCTCTGAACTAGTCCTCAGCTGGGAAGATGTCAAAATTTGTTTGATTTTCTTGAAAGGTATTGTAGGCATTCAGACTATATTTTTYTTGCAAATATTATTTTGTTAATTGAAGTGAGAGACAATAGGATGAATACCTGTGAATGTGGTTTGGGCTGTTAAGGTAGCCTGAGAAAGGCATTTAGATGAAGTCATTTGCCTTTGCATGGCCTGACTATTCACATAGTTGTGTTACGCACTTCAGCTGAAGGTTCAGTTGTTGGAAACTAAAACCTGCTAATTCTTAGTTTAACTGTTCRAAACAGATACTAAGCAATCATCTGTGTAGGCCAAGCACACTTGTTATTTTGCATTTGAACTTTGTACATTAACTGGATCACATTCTAGATGTCTGAAATGTAAAAAGTGGATCTAGGTCCATCAGTCACTTTCAAAACAGGTTCTTTGCTCTTCTCTAGTTTGAGAACAGAAAATAGAATTTGAAAACTAAAAATTTTTGTTAGCTKTTATCTTTCATATTGTATAAAAATGCACTCTTTTAAGGTGGTAGGTTTACTTAGTGAGGATCTTACGTGATCAGTTAATTTAGTAAGTTTAGAACAGGCAGATTTTGATATGTTCTGAGGTAGTAGGTGGCCATAATTGAACCCCACAATGTTTCTCTATTATCCTGTGTACTGATGACCACTTGTGTAATAGTCCTTACTTCACAACTAGGCTTTAATTCACTCATTAGGCAAAGAAAACAACTCAGTTGATAATTTTTTCTTACATTCCTGGACCTTCCTGTGTAGATGCAAGGAAAAAAATTTCTCTTTTTGATAACCATGAAAAAAAGCATGTGGCATCTTGGCAAACAAGCTTCCATTGCAATCTGAAATTCAAAATATCAGTGTTATAGCTCTATAGGTACTTCTTTAAACATAGCAGATTAGATGAAGTCTGATGCAAATATTTATTCTCTGTGTGTGTGTGTGTGTCTGTGTGTGTGTGTGTCTGTGTGTGTGTAAATGAATGAAGGAGTTGAGTCAGACTTGTGGAGGATGGAATGCTGGAGAGCACTTTTGCTTTGCACTGTTCTTCCAGTGTTTTGCAGTTGATGTAGTGTTGGCCAGCCTCCCCTAGAACACATGCTGGTAAAGCATAGTGGAGGTGTTCCCAGACTGAATGATGAAGGCTGTAATTACAAGTGAGAAGTGAGACTGGAGGTAGAAAGGAGTAAGTCTGTGCCAGGAGATAGTGGAATTTTTGAACTGAGAGTGCAGGTTGGGAAGTGTTTATTGCCACACCAATCCTTTTCCTTGGCAATATTTTTTCTCCTTATATACAGTAGTTCTGAAATAATATGCTGCTTGTCCACAGACAACTGCTGATTCCCAAGAGTACCCAAAAGCTTATCAACACAATGTGCCTATGTACACTGTACACAGTCCTRTGCAAGTCTAAAAAACAATTTTATGTTCTTTAGAATGACTAAACTTCTCTATTTTTCTCAGCTATAGGTTTGGACTCTTGTCCTGAACCGCAGACCCCAAGTAATGGGATCAAAATTGGAGACAGATACATGGTTGGAGATGTGGTRTCTTTCCAGTGTGACCAGGGGTATTCTCTGCAGGTAAGCCAAGTTTCCTATTTCAAATGGTGCCTTTCAGCTCTTCAACATGATTATGTTTGGGCCTRTCAGTGCAAAATGGACACTGAGCTCTTCAGGAATTGTGTACACATGATAAGATTGCAGGACTGTTGCTTTTCTACCAGACAGTGAATTAGAAACTATCCAAAAATTCCATCACAAGTGTATGGCTTGGTGCTTCTTCTGCACTAGTGATTATAGGTTGTTATCTATTATTGATACCTTCTTTTATAATTATAGCTGAACCACTAAGGCAAAATTAAGTTAAAATAACTTGATGAACAGTTAACAGTATTTCTCTATGCATAGGAGGAAAAAGAAAGTAAGTAAAGAGGGGAACTAAGAATAAAAAAAGGGAAAGAAATAATTGCTTTTCTTAGTAAATCAGATAGTGTCAGTTGTTTTCTTGCAGCAATTTCTTGGGGTTTTTTCCTCCAAAATGTTTATCAAATAGGGGTGTATTTTTGCCAAGTAAATTTCCAATATCCTTGCACTAACAAAAGGTATATCCAGRGGAAATGTAGTGATTGCAAATCACCAGTAGGAGCCTGTCTGCCTATAGGAAAGAAATTCAAAAACTTGTACAGTTATGCCATATAATCAGATCCAAAACCAAGTATTGWTTTTACTTGAGACTCCCCAAAAAGATTTTGTAAATTCTAGTCTTCCTTTATCTAGGTCTTTGAGAGCCAAAAGGACAGAAAAGGATTACATTACCCAAGCACTAAAAAAAAGAAAAGTGTTATAGGGAGAAAATAATTTCTGTATAACAGCACATTATGAACTGCTAATGGAGTTATGGAAACTTTTGGAACAAGATAGTAAAATAKGCCAGAATGACCAAAATGCCATTAATATCAGTCTCATCTATAAAGTGTTGATGTCAGACTAACTAAATGAAGTCTTAAAAATGCTAATAATTTCAAATATTTATTTTACATAATTCTGTGAAAACCTAGATACAGGGTTTATATGTGCTGCATCAAAAATAGACACTGAATTATATTATTTGACAAAAAAAAAAAAAGCCTAGTTTATGTGTAGTGATCGAAATAAAGTAGTCCTGTCTGCTTCCAGATTTCAATTGCTGTTTCTATTTGGGACCTGTATCCCAATTTCTCCTTCAAGATAGAATTCCTAGTCATGCCTGCAGATTTCTAGCATTTCAAGAACAGATGAAACACATGTTCTGTGATTGGAGCTCTGAGAATGACTATTGAAGTTTTTTTATGTTGCCTGGTTTTAATTGGCTACTCTTGGAAACAGCCTGAGAAATATTTTTTTCTTCTTTGCTTTAATTCSCACCTTAAATAGAAGTGAGTGTGAATAGATAAGCCACAGTAAAGGCTGAAATAAAGAAAAGAAAAAATATAGAAAATAAATAATTTAAGAGCATAGACTGTGCAAACACCCATGTAAAGCTTCTTCCCACCATACAGTTTTTCTGAATTATGCAGTCTGACTAGATGGTTTTGGAAGATATCCCAAGTACAGTTTTCTCTTAAGATTTTCCATTTTTGTTTGCTTTCTCTGGAAGACAGTTATAATTGAGTCTGATGAACAGCACAGAGGGTGTGTCTATGATGAGTTTAGAATGTAAAGTCAGCACTTACATAATTTATGTAGTATGTAAAGTGTCATCATGTTCAACACCTGATGGGCATCCATACTATGGAAACATTGCTTCAGTTAAASCTGTAGTTTCCAGACCCTTGGTTTACACTGGAACAAGCATAGGATTCAGCTGGATTCTTTAATACTATRAGAAATAATATTAATAGACAGCATCATGTAGTGAGCTAACAGTCACAGTCCTCTCTGCTCTATTGAGGGCATGATACAATTCACAGTGTACAATGTAAATATTATACCTTTTTTTTGGTGCATTTTGATGATGTTTTAAATTATACATTCTTTTTGTTGAAATACTAATGTGCTGTATATCATATATTTTTAATATGAATTAGCAAATATTGTGTTATTTTAGGGACATTCACATATCACTTGTATGCCTGGACCAGTAAGAAGATGGAATTATCCCATTCCAATATGTTTAGGTACGTTCAGCTTACATCATTTTTCTTAAATATACCAGAATAAGGAAACCAGAAAACTCAAAAATAATAGACACATGTAGTGGAAAGAATTGGGAGAACTGGAGGAASTTAATTAAATGTGAAAATGGTCAAATTAAATTAGAGATTTTCAAAGGCTGCTGAACACTAATGTTGGCAAATCTTTCCTGAAATGGCCAAGCAATAAAAGGACAACACATTGTCCCTTTCAACCCAAACTATCCTATAATATGACTCTGTGTGTGCTAGTCARATATATCATCAATTCATTATCAGGAATGACACCTCCAGAGACCTTTGCAACATAGCTAATTCATTTAGGACTCATTTCCCCAGAAGAGTAATGGCAATYGCTGAAGATAGGAATAACATTACATTTTCATCTCTAATGAATTCAACATAAGCATGTCTACCGAATTTCAGAAGATACATTATTTTTCAAGTTAAATTATACATATGTCCATAATATTATTGGGAAAAGCACTGAAAACCTGTCAGAAACCAAAATGAAACCTGTGAAATATGTTTAAATATGCTCTTTTTATATGATAAATAAATATGAGGAATGTAAAAATCCTTCTAGYGGTAATCTTTTTCACTGCATATAAATGCCTTTTTGTTTGGGTTCTTGAACAATAAAAGTTATCTGAATTTGTAATCTTGAATGTATGGAAAGCAGGATGCTGTAGATCTCATTAAAGATTTTTTTTCTTTGCTTTTCTTCAAGACAGTTAATGTATATCCTCTTGAGCCGCTTCACATAATCCTGTTCTTAATCCTGAGGGGTGTTAAAAATCTCCTGTGAGGTACTGAGCTCCCTCAGCTTAGAATTTATAAATATTCAACAAGGTTGAGATATTTGTAAGAATTTTTTCAGGAGTTAGTCTTCARTTTTTGTCATTATGCATTAGCATATGGTTAGGAAGTCTGATATTATAATTGCACTGCTCTTGGTAAATTCTGAAGWTAAAGATGCTGTGCTAAAAGTTTGGTGACCTTTTTTTTCATAAATTTTTCCCTTTTTTTGCAAGTAATGACTTTTACTTGTCTTTCAAGTACTGTAGCAAATTTTACTTGAAGAAAATTTCTAAACAAAATTCTGTTTATCATAATTACCACCTTTAAATGTAATATGGATGTYTAAGTAAAGTAATTTTATTTACTGTTGTCATGCCTGAAAACAAAAATAAAATTAAGATATTAATTTAGCTTAATTTCTGAAAGCATGTATATGTTTACTTTTCTAAGTTTGTTTATCTCATTTTTAGAACAAGAGGATACAAATGCAGTTTTTAAAAGGCCTCTTGAATAGCTTATAGTACAAAGTCTTTTTATAATACATTCTCTTGTATTATTCAGATGCTCCTTTACAAACAAGCACAATTGTCTCAACCCTGCTATAAGCTGGTGTGTGCTGCTTGCCTATCACAAGGACAGTTCTGGTAGACAAATTGCAGAGTAAGCATTAGGGGAATGATGCTGGTGGAAGCACAAGTCTTATGGASTGGCTGAGGGAGCTGGGGGTGTTTAGCCTGGATAAGAAGGAGGTTCAGGGAGATGCTATCACTCTCTACAGCTCCCTGAAAGGAGGCTGGAGCCAGGTGGGGCTGATCTCCCAGGCAGCCACTGACAGGATGAGGGGACAGAGCCTCAAGATGTACCTGGGCAGGTTCAGGTTCAACATCAGGAAGAATTTCTTTATGGGAAAGGTGGTCAGGAATTTCAGATCATTTCTTTACTGAATGGGCTGCCGAGGGGTATGGTGGAGTCACCATCCCAGTGGGTGTTCAGGAAGTGGCTGGATGTGCAATTTAGTGCCATAGTCTAACGGGCAAGGTGATGATCAGTCAAAGGTTGGACTTGATAATATTGGAGGTCTTTYCCAACCTAAATGATTSTGCAATTCTGTAATCTGTTCTATTTTGGGTGCATGTATCCCCCAAGTTAAAATCTACGCTACTTAGAGCTGATACAAGGTTGCAAGGTACCTACCCATAAATTAATTTCTAACAGATATTTAGTTGTAAAGATATGTTTGTGTATTTGTCTAAATATAACCCTAGGTATTATTATATTATTAATGCTCAATGGATCTTCAATGTTGCGGATTATTTTTTGTTCATTTCACTCCTTTGAAAAATATTTTTGTTGTTTTTTTTTTTTTTAGCACAATGTGGTGGTGGCATGTCAGACTTCAGTGGAGTGATTCTCAGTCCAGGGTTTCCTGGCAACTATCCTAGCAGTTTGGATTGTACATGGACAATAAAACTGCCTATTGGGTTTGGTATGTGTTGTTTTATGGATTTAAAATTGTTTTTTTATGAGTGCAAAACACTGAACATAGATTTTAAAATATTGTTAATCTTTATGCCAGGAAAAACCCACAAGTAATTATAATTCATTTGAAAAAGTTAACAAAATCTTAAAAGAAATATTTAAAATAGAAAAGTTACAAGGTTCTTTGTTTTTCATTTAATATATGCCAACATTTCCTGAYAAAGACAAAATTGTTTAATTAGAATTCAGCACAATTTTCTAACTTTACAAAACTGAGTTATCTTTTTGTGAAATCATAAACCCAACMAAAAAAAATAGCTATCATGAATATTTCACACCAAATCAATTTAGAAGTTAAAGCTACATTTTAATTAATTATTTTATCATTAAGCTTCTTTGCATATCCTAGATGAAACTCAAAGCAGCATAGAAATGTAGAAGCCTCCCACTTCAAGTTGTCAAACTTCCCACTCAAAGTAGAATTGTTCAGAAACACTGGGTCAAGCCCATGACTGGTGGAACTGTCTTACTGAGGCTGCTACTCACCTAATCCATCCCTAGGCTGTAAYGGATAAGGATGTTGTACTCCAGATGTAGAATTTTGCACCTCTCCTTGTGCAAACCTTTAAGAAGCATTTATTTACTCAGTCCTTAAGTTTTTTAATGTTCTTCAGACAAAAATTGTGTTATTTAATATATTATCCATAACCCCTAGTTTAGTATCCTCCACACATTTGTTGAGGATGCCTTCTCATTTTCTAAGTCTCTTCTGATGACATAAACCAGTGTAAGCTTCCATAGCAACCCAACAGAATGTTGTGCTTGTTACTGGCTGCCAACCATTGAATGGCTGATTATCACCCTTGTRGACTCAAAGTTATGTTAATTTTTAACTGACTTCCTTTCCATTCRTCAAGCTCATGTATGTTCAGCTTTCAGATGAGAATGTTATAGACCAAGTCAAAAGCCATAGCAGGGTGAAAGTATATTATATACGCTTTTCTCCCTTTGTCAATTTAATAATAGAAGGATATGATGGTTGATTAATTGTTATTTTCTATTAGAAAATCCATGATGAATGCTGCTAAGTGTCTTTTTGTCTCTTATACATTTGGAAATTGCCTTCAAAAAAACTAGTTCCATAATTTTTCTAAGGACTGCAATGAACCTGTAGTTGCCATTTCCCAGGTCCTTTTTATTGTCTTAAAGATGCATATAAATTCAGACTTTTTCAAGTCACTAGAACTTCTCTTATTTCACTATGGTTTTGTATAGATACTATCAGCATTTTAATTACTTTGGCTAACTCCTTGAGCAGCTTTGGGTGGATCCTATGCACATTTTATTGTGAAATCGTTGTTTGAAGCCAGCCAGTAGAGTTGTCCCATCTAATTTTTTATAACATGTGGCACTTTTTGAGGAGCATGTGCACTTGGATTTTTTTCTTTATATGCTAGTTGAATGGTGTGGTGGTTTTCTTTGACAGACCTTGTTGTTTTCTAATTTATACTTGTCATCTTCTGCCATATTCTTTACTTGACGATTCAGAATTTCTGGGTCTTACAGAATGAGTGTGATRTCCCAAATAGCATTCTCCTTTGCATAGGTTCAGATTCTGTTCCTTCTCTTTTTAAAATTATTTCTGTGGGGTTTTTTATTAAAAATCCCATGAGCCTAGTTGACTTATTTATATGAAAGCCAATTGTTCTGCATGGGTTGTTTATATTGAAAAATATTAAACGTTCTGTAACATTGACTTAACCAAATCTATCTGGGGGAAATACATTATATTAAAATAGGGATTTCTATATAGAATCCAATTTGTTTGTTTGCATTTTGTTCAAACACACAAGATTACAGTCAATAATTGATTTTTTTTTGTCTTAGCACTTTATAGAAATAACATTGACACTTTAACTCTGCCACTACCTGAATTTTTAGATAGCCTGATGGGACAATTTGTAGCGCTTCATTATGAGTCATAGTGCTGTCTAGARTCACAAATCAATTTCTGCTTGTTAAGTTATAAAAAAAAAATATAGCAGTAGTAGGTGCATTATTTCTGGATCAAATCCACAGGAGAAAAGAATATTCAGAGCTATAAGGGAACACGATATTTTCACAGATGATTCCAAAGACATTTTCTAMTAAAGAAGAGATAATAAAAATCTGAAATATTGCTTAAATTTCAAGTTTAACAAAATGGTATGTTCAACAGCATCCAGAATCTGCTGTCTTTTTATCCCAAATACATTGCCATCTGCCTCTTCCCTCACTTTACTGCTATCCTGTCTCTCTTCCCATACTGACTCCTTACTCTATTTCCTTTGCTTGCAGTCTGCCAGGCTTATGTGTCCAATAATTCTAACTTAATTCTGCAGACTTCTATTTACACTCTACATTGTTAACATACTATTTAGTTTGACTTCCATTAGGCAGGAGATTCAGCTACTGAAGTTTTGGAAACAGGTTCTTGGATAAGTTTAACCACCAAAATMAATTGTTCTGAACTGCTTTGTACCTACTGAAGTTTATTCACTGGATTTATGAACTATATTCCAGTTCCTGTATAGGAAAATGAAATTATTCATTTACTAGAAGAAAATTAAACCTGCACAGATTGAGACATGCTTTATGTTTTTTACGTTTTTTAAATGAGATATGTTTGAAACTAAATTGAATATTAAAATAAAATTTCAGTGTAAAAAGGAAAATATTACTTTTTAAAGAATGATGGCTAAAACTGGTTTTAGTGGTGCTGCGACTCTGATCTGGTGGAGGCACTTCCAACTCTTCTGTGTAGTATAGAAAAACTCAAAAACACCATMATGGGAACCTTCTATAGACTTTCACTTGTTTAACTCTTTTTAGAAAGGCTTTCTCCCAATTACAAGTTACAGACCATAAGCTTCTCCACTGTATATTAGCTAATGGTGTARTGTTTTTACCAAGGACACTGTGTTTATTTGCATATATAAATATATTAACTACTCTTTCAAGCAGAATGTCCAAACTGCAAAAAGACATGGGAAAAAAAATAAATCACTCTAAGAAGCTGAAGTTTCAGACAAACAGAGGCAGGTGCTACTGGCAGAGCAAAGGATGAATACTTTTGAAGATTGATATGGTTCAGAAACTTGGAGAGAAAGACAGTGTAATACAGAGAGCAGGATGATTTGTGAAAAAATATTTATACTTTTGTATCAAAGAAAGTTCATGAAAGAGGAAAAATCTGACAACAAGGTCACAGGAGCTGGCAGCTGTTAATGACAGYTTAAACTTTAGATAAGTGTATGGCTCACAGAATCAAATGAAAGGCCAAAGTATCATGATAGAGAAAGAGCAAAGATTAAATATAACTTGATTCTCTGTGTAGGAAATATTTGGAAGGCTGAAAAAGTCAAAGAATGACACTTATAAATGCTTTCTTATCACTTGTMGACTGTATTCAGATAAAACAAGACAGAAATTATCAGGGTAACAGTAATTGGATTATCCACATAACTTGCATATAAAATGTTTCATGCTTCAGAAAATCTTTTATAAACTTTAYATGGTATCTGGGGGGAAAATTCTAAAAGACAGTGAGAAACGCTCTTTAGGTATTACATTTCAGGAGTTACAAAACTATTCATGACTTTCAATAATTTATCTGACATTATATCTTTTACTTTCAGTTTTATATGAAATTGTGTTGATTGTCTTTGCCAGAAATACCAGTAGGACTCAATTATCTTTCTAGTGAAACTACTGCATTATCATGCCATGGTTGAAGTAGATCCAGGCAAGCTGCAAATTTTCTTGGTTGTAACTTATATAGAAAAATGTTATAAACAGGAAAATGTTTAAGAGCCCTATAATTATTCACTGCATAGAATTTTCTTCTCAGGCTGCATAATTTTTGTAATACATCACCAGATTAGGAGAGATAACTTGCTAATAGATAGTAAGCTGCCTTCCTATTCCTTACTGAATCAAATAATCAGAAATTTTTTTCACCAAAACCATCATATACCRCAGTGTGTGTGTGTGTAACACTCACATATGTTTCCCATGCACTCTGCTTTCACAAGTCTTTCGGGTACCAGCAGAGGCTCTGCCTGCCTGATACTCTGAGCTGGACCTGAAGCCTTTCTGCTCACCATCTAGTCCAATTTAAAGCTTGCTGGCAGATGTGCACCCCACATGCATCAGTACTGTGAAATACACAGATGCTTGCCAGGTAGCACATAGATTTCCTCCTGGTTATTTCCTGCAATCTTGTAAAATGAACACACTTTATTTTCCCACCTGGTTTTGCTTCTGGTGGTGTTTAGTTACTGACGATGTTTTTCAGGTGTCCATTTGCAATTTTTGAATTTCTCAACGGAGACCATACACGATTACTTAGAGGTTAGGAGTGGATCTACAGAAACTAGCACTGTTATTGGAAGACTAAGTGGCCCTCAGCTACCAGCCTCTCTGTTCAGCACAACTCATGAAACCAGCCTATATTTTCATAGTGATTACTCACAGAACAAACAAGGATTTCATATTGTATATCAAGGTGAGATTTGGATATTCTTATGAGAGAACAAGACGGCTATTATAGATTTTATGGKGTTTTGGGGATTCCTAAAAATAAATATGAAAGATTTTATGTGTTTCAGTGCCAAGCTTCAAACATTGAGATAAAACAGAAGAATGAACAAAGTTAAGATGAAAAAMACCCAATTAATTGCATATTTTTTCATTAAAATCAGGTCAAATGTCAGCAAACACATAATTGCCAATATCTGAAGCTGATTGGCGTATCAATTTMCATTGCATGCCTTTACAAAAGAAAYGCCTCTATTCAATGTTTGGAAGCATACTGGAATTTTAATTTTGTGTAAKGGGTTCTGGAAGGTATACATCTAAATACTGTTTTGTATTACTGGATGGATGTGGGTTTGTTCAAATTAATGCCAACGCAAAAATCTCCGAATCCATTTTATTTCCTAGTTCACCATTTCCCTGAAGGTTGTTCTTTTGTACCCAAGTAGGTCATGCTGAGCTGGTGAAGACCACGAGATCGTAGTTCTATTTATGGAATTGCATTTTCATTTAAAAGGGATTAGATCACCACTGTTCATGAAAAGGTCAAATGTGTATTTTAAAGTAGACCTGTTTTCATTATACGAATAACACCTAAGAGTGATTTAAAGAGATTTTACTTTAGAGCAGTCTCCTATTACTCTCTTAATAGTAACAAGTCCAAATGGATTTCAAGTCTATGTAGCATTCTGGAAATGAGCCACTGTAGAAAGAATTAGCTTTTWAAGAAAAAGTCAATTTGTGATCTAAAGTACTAAGGACAGTAAAAACCTAAGACCATATATTGATAATAGTAACAGCAGTAATTTTGGAGACACTGTCATTTGTCATAAACACTGGTAATTTCTTTTCTGTGTTTTAACCACATAAGACAGAACTGATTCTTTCAAATATATACAACATGATATTCTTATACTTCAGACTGTACAAAGCTTATTTGTTCTCACATTGGTAATAAGAAGACAATGCTTCAAATCTTGGAAAAAATCACCAAGATGGGTGAGAAAAGCTTGTTTTCAAATTGTACTTGTTCACTATAGTCTTTGATATTGCAGTTCATTATAGAACCTTTTAATTCTTCTGGGAAAAATGAATAAAAGTATAGACATGTTTATTTCTCTTTTTCCTTAAACAGAAGAATGTAAAACCTGACAACTCCTATTGGATCAGAGAAGCACTTCATCTATCTCGGAATAGTATCTTCAAACAGCAAAAATGAATGTTATTTAAAAGCATAGAAGTGTAGCTGATTTCACTGTACTTCTCCAGGTGTAAAATCAATGATTTGATCATCAGCATCATGGAACTTTGATTCCCGTTATTTAGGCTTTTATTTTTATTCTAATTAAAAGGTCTTATTTTTGAGATAATCAGAATTTTATTTTACTGATTTTCCACCCTTATTATTATTTATTTCAGCATATCAGCTACAAAGCTGTCCTGATCCTCGACCATTTCGTAATGGTTTTGTTATTGGAAATGACTTTACTGTGGGACAAACTATTTCATTTGAGTGTTTTCCTGGCTACACGTTGATTGGAAATTCAGCTCTAACTTGTCTTCATGGCATCAGCCGCAACTGGAATCATCCTCTCCCCAGATGTGAAGGTATGTTCCAGGTGACCTATAARCCCTTCATCATTTGAAAGTCTTCCTAAGACTGTTAACTGAAGTCATTTCAGCTTTTGATTTACAGAGGCCTGTATATTTACAGTGTAGTCTTTGCAAAGGAAGTATTCAATTTTGCACATTAAAATTTTAGCAGAGAAGCTGAAATATTTTGCAATATGCAGTCTCTTAAAACTTATCTGAAAGACTATGTTTGCTTTTGGAAGGTTAAACTTAAATTCTAGAATGTGGAGACCCATGCCACATTTAATCTAGGTGAGGCAATGAAGTAAAAACTCTGGACYAAGTTAAGAAAAAAGTCTTCAAAAATTGAATTTACCAATTCTGGCCACTTATGTTCTTTCTCATCAGTTAGTAAGAAATGATAAAGGTGGTCTAGAGTGAAATTGTCCTCTAGCCAGTGCTCTGTGAAATCATTTCTACGTATGTTTTTTTCTGATTTTTTTTTAATTACATTTTTTTAACCTTTTACATTTGTTTTTTTTCACTTGTGCTTGAAACAAAAAAGAAGGGYCCAGGAACAGTGACTTGCACACAGCTATAATTTTCAGGAGACAGAATGACTGGGATGGTTCTGTAGAAGTGTTTATCTCTTCCCTAGCTATGCTGAAAGGAGCCTGTTTCTAAGCMGCAGGCCAAAGAAGGTCAGTCCTCCACTTAGAGGCCTAGCTTCCTTCTATATTAAATGGTGAAACAGCATTGAGAATGAGATCCTCAGTATCACGTAGGAGAGAAATGCCCAAATAAAACCCCCAACAACAGCACAACAGCATCCCACCCCCAAAAAAACTCCAAAGCCAAATGCAACCACCCTATTAGAAAATAAATCGCGCCCGTGTTTTCTGGATTTTTTCATTATATTTTGCACCATATACCCAAATTTAGGTACTTGAATGAAAAGCTTCATTATTCAAAATTCCTGCTGGACTCAAGTGAGCCTTAGGAATTTCAGGGGGATGTGGTAGCTAAATTAGGATCTAAATGGCAYTGAATTTACAAGGGGAAGCTTTATAGTATAAAAGACATATGACACCTACACTGTCTATTTTTTTGAAAGGGGAAGAAGTTATTTCATTTAAATTAGGTTTCACCACCCATTTTCTGGACCTTGTGGAATGGTAATGCCTTCATAGTTCATGTCTTAACTGCTAAACACTTAGCTTTTCCATTTAGTTAGTTCTTGTTGTATTTTCTGTGCCTCACAATCAAAACAATTTATTGAATACAGAGATTCTGTTTCTTTGAAATACCTTACTGGAACCAATAATTTAATTAGAAAATTATAAGATGTCCAAAGCATGTTGTTTCTCTGAGTATCAATTTTCATGAAGTTCCTGAACAGTAGCTGAATGTTCTTTGTTTCTACTACATTTGATATGAAAAATGAGGATTAAAAAATCCACCAACTTGATAAAAGAGATCTAAGATGCATGTTTTCTGCATGATTACAGACTACTCAACTCCTAGACAACTTTATTAAATTACATGGGGATTTGTGCTGATACTTACTGTGGTATTTTTAGTGAAGGTTTTGTGACATTTTTATATGCTACAGATATTTTTGAGTTGGTTTTTGGGTTTTTGTTTTGTTTTGTTTTCTTTTGTTTTGTTTTATTGTTGCAGGAAAAGGATAATGAGTTATCTTCTAGTTTCACTTGGTTTGATTTAAGATAAAGGCTTTGTGCTCAAAAGCATTAAAATGAATTTGGCTTTTTTGTGTACACCTAGTACCAGAAATACACAGCATGTCTTGAATTTGTATTTGCTTTCATGTCTTTATTGTAAGACAAGATATACGAAGACTTTTTTAATTCCTCAGATTTCTCAAAGCAGACTACCTGAATTAAATAGGATTAAACTTGCTTCTGTTTAAACAGTTTTATTCTCTTCTTGCATCCCCATGCACCTAACATTCCTTTAACCTGTGCTCAGCATCATCTAACACTCTCTGACCCTTCTAAACTCCTCTTCCTTGCTTTAACCCGTTTGGATTCTGTTTCCTCTCCTTTTCCAAGAAGTCTTGTTCCCTGACAGTCATCAGACCATGCTTTCACTCCCCTAAGAGCTGGCTGCAAAACCATTTCTGTCTGTATTGCTCAAACCCCCTTGAGCGTTTACGGTTAAAGCTGAAGAAAAGCAGTGCCCAAGCTGTTGAGTCTGAATGGTTGAAGTGTCACTGTGCATCACTTCTTACCCTACAGTTCAGCACCAAAGTTTATAAACATAAGCCATGTGTTTTTGCTAAATGCAAATGATGYATAATTCCTATATGTCAAACCTATATGTCAAAACTGCTCTGGTTGAAGAKTTGTAAACATATTTTAGAAAATCTATGTTGCCATGCCATGCACCTTGTGAGGTGGAGTAAGCAAAATAAATGTATGCAAAATAAAGCAAATTATACCATTTTAAGCTTTGCTTACTTTTCCAGAGCTAGGCTTGTATAACATTTCTCTTCTGTAATAACCAGAAGAGTGGTGTCATATTCAACATACATCTGAAATCTGTATGGAGAAAATAATCTAGTTTGGACTAATAGTTTTCCAGAAATAGAGAGTTATGAAAGTCCAGAATCTACATGGTCACTCTTGCACTGTATGATGTCTAAAATTAGCACTCTTTCACACGTGTTACAGAGAGGACTCTTACTTTATCTACCAGAATTTATATCCATAAATGCAAAATTACTGTTCATACTGTTGGACACAATGTTTGAATTTTGAAATTCCCCTCTAATCTTCACCCACCCCTCAACCGTGTATGTGCCTTCTTTCATGTGTTAATTTTGGTTGGCTATCTTCTTGTGACCATACATGAAATTATGGTCACAAGAAGATAGGCAACCAAAATTAATTCGTGTGATTTGTTGCTGATTTCTATCTGAAATTTACACAAAGCCCTAGCAATGTAATTTTCAGTTGTGTAGGGAATTTCCACYTATATGTATATATATTTATTCAATTCCATTTCTGATAGTACTTTTTGCATCAAAATTRTGATTTTTTTTTGCTTTTATATTTGACAAATACTGTCAAAATAGACTTCTGAATCTGCACAAAGCTGAATAAAATCTGTTTTCTTTGCACAGGAATGGTCATATGCAATGAAGTTAAGTGTACCAAATGTGTTCAAAACTAGAGCTTTGATATAGTCTAAGTAAAATGCAAAAAGCATTTACTGGCTATTTCTAAAAAGTGTCTTTTTTATAGCTCTGTGTGGAGGAAACATAACTGCAATGAATGGCACCATATACTCTCCAGGATATCCTGATGAGTATCCAAACTTTCAAGACTGCTTCTGGCTTGTAAGAGTACCACCTGGGAATGGAATCTACATCAATTTCACAGTTCTTCAAACAGAGCCAATATATGATTTCATAACTGTCTGGTAAGAAAATACTTTTGGCATTTATTTAATCTTCATGTGACACTTTATAACCAAATAGGAATTTAAAAGAATATATTTTTGATTTTCCCCTTGAAACTGGTGTTCTCTCTAGGAGAAATGACTGAGTTGCACCAATCCATGTTTTCCAATGGACCATTCTCTCTAGATAGCACTGGACAAGATATCAAAAACAACAATAGTATTTCTCAGCTTGCCAACAAAGAAAAGCATACAGAAGTATGCTATAATAGCTCATCAACAATCAAAAGAAATACTACTTAAGAAAGGAGTGATAAGGAATTTCAGATGTATGTATTAGTGTTTTAGGAAAGGCTACTTGAAACTAAAGTAGGGCAACACTTCATTAACTTCTTCCAAGTTGGCTTTTTGTATTCTTAAGAGTACATAAAATGAGAGGCTCTTTTTGATTTGGCTGTGACAAAGTGTATTGAGCTTACAGTAACTGTAAACAAATTCTATTCTCTGTGTACTTGAATTCATGTCTGTCATGGCCCTGCATGATGACCTCAGCAGCAGCCTATCACATTAATGCCTTCACCACGTATTTGAAGACATTAAATGGTTTTAGTCCTCATTTGTACATGTGTACATGTGTAAAAACTGTATTGTATATATGATGGCTATTTAATTATGTAGCCTATACCATTTCTGGGATACTTTTTATTAAAAATTTTATAGCAGTTTCCAATGCAAAAAAACCCCTTTTATTCACAATTCAAATACTTCAAAGCATACAACTTCCTTGCTAAAACAGAAGGGAAAGRGTCAATGTGCCATAATTTGGACAAACATATTACTACAAAATTTTCAAAATAAAATACATCCGTATTTTTATTTGGGCTTTTAAAAATATATTATGCTAGTAACTACTGAAAAAAAGCAACTTTAAATTTAAACATCTATTGCTTGCTATCTGACAGTTCTAATCTGGAAGGAAGTAAGGATGAACATTTAATACTCCTGTATCATGATGCTGTCCTCTGTACAATTACATTGTTGTTTAGTACTACCTTTGATTTAATTTTTCTATTGAAATGAGTGTTTCATTTCTCCATAAGGTAGCAATGATCTTTTCAGCAGTACATGTATTGTCGAAATCATAATAAATAGTACAAAATAATATCAGTACATTCATATGAAGAAGGATTCAAGAAATTATTCAGCTGTGTATCATACTCAGTTTTGGTTTAAGCTACCAAAAATTATATTAATACCTAYCTGTAGTGATAAACCATGACACTACCTGCATCAAAAAGACATGACCATTTATATAAAATTCATAACAGAGCAGCACATTGATTGAGAAAACTCTGAATCACTTATAAAAATAAATGTTAAATCAATTCTTATCTATCCATATATACAATAAATTATAAATAATAACATTAAACCTATTAATTAAGGGGGAAAAGCTAGTTTAAGGTTTGCCGACAATACAGCATATCTAAAACTAACTTAGAATAAGCATTGCAAATAAAATGTGCATTTATTAATATCAACATGCAGTTTTCAAGCGGAATCTTGTATTCAGCAGTCTGTAAGCATTTTGGGTTTATTTTTGCCAAAGACGATATTCATTCTTGTATTTTTAATTAATTATAACAAGACTATTTATCTCTTAATTTTCCTATAAAATTATCAGATTCAAAATGCTGGTAGGCATGAACAGTTATTAATTTCATTTATTTTCTGATAGYCACATTTGAACGTATAGATACAAAAATGTGATCAGACGTTATGGCAAGTAGATGAAGTGCAATCACAAATTYGGTAATTTTGAATTGGCTGAAATTTTTATTAGAAAATAGGAATTTGACTTTCAAAAGATGGTTTAATTAGTATTCAGTCCATATACAGGATATGAGAAAGTCTTCAGCCCTTGTTGTCTGGTTTGTCTTATTTTAGTTGTCTCATGCCTTTTAGTGTAATCTAGGGAAAATTTACTGCATTCACTTAAAATTTGGAGAAATCATATTAAATTTTTGGACCAAAGAAAGAAAAAAAAATTATTCTGTTTGTTTTTCTTAGGGATGGACCAGACCAAACTTCCCCTCAAATTGGACAATTTAGTGGGAACACTGCACTAGAATCAGTATATAGCACTTCCAATCAGATTCTGATAAAGTTTCACAGTGACTTTACTACCAGTGGCTTCTTTGTACTTAGTTATCATGGTAAGTGTGATATATTAAGCTTTTTCACTGTTTTTACTGGTCACTGGAGGAAGACAAGGGATAAAAAAAATCAGTTGCTTTTTCAAGGAAGAGTTGCTGTTATTAATAAGATTGACCACTACTAGGGTAATGCAAACATATGAAAGACTAACATGAATGATGAAAAATCAYTTATTTTCTTGACCAGATATTAAATTTACTATTAGTCAAACAAAATAAAAAGACTACACTATGATGAGACATGAACAAAGAAGGCAGCATCAAGACCCTAAAGTTCAAGGTGCACATTCTTTTACTTTTTACAATGCTTATAAAATTCCTTTGAAACCTAAATGTTTTTGGAGGACATTAAATTTCTTTTTCAAATTTGGATATTTTGAAGTGTCGTTTTTGTAGAGATACTGATGATAGTGAACTATACCTATGATATATTGTTTACTACACTATGTTCAATGATAGTGAACAACATAGTGTAGTTAACATTAATCTGCCCTTGAATTAAATACTGACTGAGTGAAAATGTGTTTGTATTGATTCACTGAATTCTACCTCTTTTTGTAGTCATCCAGACCCAATGTACAAGTGTCTTGTGCATTGCTATAATTATAAGGAAACAGATTGAGAAGTAAGGGTGGGTTGAGGTGCTTTGTGAATGCCCATTAGATTGGATATCCTAGGAAATTTGGACACACTACATCCTGTTTTCTGGATGCTGGTCAATTTTTTTGACTAGAAGATTTTCTTTTTGACTTATTAAAGACAGTGGTGAGTACAGACAGGCAGAATTGATGGGCTTAAAGAAACTTTAAGCTAAGCAAAACAAAATAGAAAAATACATAAAACCTACAATGAAAAAAAACCACCAGCAATTGATTATGGAGTAGAGACTCCAGCAGGGCTAGGCAGAGAGGGATCAGAATTTCCATTCCAAATCTTGGCATCCATATTACACGTATCAGATTGCAAAGGACAAAATGACATTTTGTATTCATTAATGAGTCCATATGTATTGATATCTACTAATATATCAGTGTATGACCAAACATATGTTAAAATGCTCATGGAATCATAGAGTTATTCARATTGGAAAAGACCTTTTAGATCATCAAGTCCAAGTCCAACTATAAACCCAACGCTGCCAATTTTGCCACTAAACCATGCTGATAAATAGCATATTACATGTCTTGTAAATACCTCCAGGGATGGTGACTCCTCCTCTTCCCTGGGCAGCCTGTTCCAATGCTTCACAGCCCTTTTGGTTAACACATTTTTACTAATATCCAATCTCATGTGGAGTAACTTAAGGGCATTTCTTCTGGTCCAGTAATTTGCTAGTATTAAATTGTCTCTAAAGATCTCCTTTTGCTTGTTTCTTTTGTTGTGAAAATTTTCATACCACAAGTGTGGGCTCTAATGTGCAATTAAGATGCAAACCAAGCAACACAAAGATTACTTATGAAGAAACTTAAAACTATTTTTGTATCAATGTTGTCAAGACAAATAAATCTCTCTGTGTCTTGGAGTCTGTGATCCTTCATATCAGCTGAACAAAAATTATAGTAATGAAGGAAAGGTAGTCAAGGAGTCAAATAAATGCAAGGAGTCAAATTTATTTAAAATAATAATTTTGGGATTAAAATTAATGATACTCCTGTTATGCTAAAATGAGAGACATTTGAGATAATTTGTAGGACTTCTTTATTGAATCAATTTTTAATTATGTTCATGATTTTTATAATTTTTTTTCTTAAGATGCAAACAGCACAGCTGTTTCATGTTTAATTGGTGTGTTTTATTGGTTTGGCTTTCTGACTCACTGATTTAAGTAGATCTTCATTATGTGAGTGAGGAAAAGGTGTAATGGGAAGATATCAAATAAGGATGACTCATTAGTAACAAAAGGTCTTACTTATGGTATAAATTTTATGAATTTCAAAAGTTGACCAATTAGAGTAATAAAGGATCTAATCACACAAAGCCACCAACAATGTGTATTACTGAAGCTGAACTGTCATCTGCTATAAATGGTGGTATTTTGTGCTGAAGAGAAATGCTATAAACCAATGCTGTATGAAAATGTAATATTAATGAAAAACAAGCATACTTCATCCTGAACATACACAACACAGAAAAGACTCCATCTGTAGGTAAAAATATTTCAAAATTATTTCTTTTACCAGATTTCTGTCCTAATTGTATTAAAATCAGATTGTATTTTGTCTGTCTCCAAATATGGGCCCATTTTAATTGAAACTCTGGGGGAAAAAAAATCAGTCTGCACCACTTCTGAATACATCTCCTGCTTACTTTTTATTTATTTGACATGGTTATTTTGCCTGGCTGTTGCATCATGTGCTAAATCTGAGAACATTATTTCGTGTGAAACTTCAAATGAGACTTTTGAAATCAGGATTATTCTCTGACACTATCTGCAGGTTATGTGTACTCCACAACTGTTTATTTATTAGGAAATCTCACATTCAAAATGCTTCTGTCCATTAGTTATGCTGCTACCATGTAGAATCTTTGGGATTCCGAAAATTGTATTTATTACAAGGTTTCAAAAATGGAGGAGTTCAAAAGTAAAATTGTATCATGAAAAAAAAAAACAAGCAAGCAAAATAATGATTGAAAAGTACAAAAAWTTTTTTTTTTTTGTCTAGAATTGCTGAAATGAGAAAATTGGAACCATTTCTAAACTTATGTTATTTCTGAAGAGGAGTTCACSACTAAAACTAAATAACTAATTGAGAATACAGACTCAACTTCCAATGTTTTCATTTCCTTTATTTTGATTCTTTTGAAGGTTTCAATATAAATTGAGTTTTTATGTTTATCCTGCTAATGTGGATATTAAGTCTGTTATTGCATGGCTACGATAACTGTTTGAGAATGTCAACTGTGCTTTGTTCCTGTTTATAGCCTATCAGCTCCGTGTCTGCCAGCCTCCAGCAAATGTACCAAATGCTGAAATTCTAGCTGAGGATGATGAATTTGAAATAGGTAATATTAAAATAAAATAAAAGCCCAAAATTCATTTATGAAATAAACTTGCTATGCACAGGGTGCTTTTCAGAATGGAAATCATACTTGTAATATTTTAGATTTTTATTTGAAAATACATTTTTTAAGAAATCATTCCTCTTTCTTATGAATCCTGAATCATCCATGTTTCAGAGATAATATATAAGTAATACAATAACACTTTGTAATTGACTTAATTTTAAAATACATTTTTCATAGTATTTAATATAAAACATTATATTACATTGAAACAAACAAACAACCCATAAGCAGAAGAAAACATGTAGACAATGGTATATTCAATGCCAGAATTAAGGTTCTGTGACTTAAAAGGTAAAATCAAATTTGTAAAAGTTATGAGGATCAGAGAAGGGGATGATATTCTGACTTTCTGAGACATGTCAATAATATTACTTAGCCACTTATATTTCAGAGAAATATGATTTATGATTTGATTTCAGATGTCTGGTGAGATAGTTTTGCTCACGTTATGGCAAAGAAAATAATTTTTTTTAGTATATGCACCAATATATGATTAGTTATATAGTGACAAGAAAAATTTTTTTTTTTCCTTTTCTCTCTGTAATACAGGCCAAAGAGAACTCCTGGAATATGCAGGTTTTTACTTTTATTGGTGCATAAAACTACATGAATTTTTTGTTTCTTAATTAAGAAATGAAAATTTCTTATTCTCAGAGTGCCAGACCTAGATAACATCAACAAATCCATTTACTACTTAATTTTTTCCCTCAGGATTGTATGAATTACTGACTTGATCTTAGACCTTTATTTAGTTCCATAATGTTTATCCTATAAATTATATTGCTTAAAGCTCTATGGACATTTGGTTCACATAGCATCAGTCAAACCCAGACAACTTAGCAAACTATCTAATAAATAATGTGGTGGAAAGGAATGATAGATGCAGCACAGTGTGCAACACAAAGCTCATTTACCACATTTCTTAGACTAATCAAAGTTGTTTATGCCAGAGGTCATTTAGCCCATTGTATAATATGGTGGTAAGAAACTTCATTAATCAATAATGTTTTCAAAGCTAAAAGTCCCAGTTAGTTGCTGTTTAATGCTTATTTTGTTTGTGTGTTTTACCCTGTGTTGTTTTTCTGAACAGGAGACATAATAAGRTACCAGTGTCAGCCAGGCTTTACGCTGGTTGGTAATGAGATTCTGACATGCCGACTAGGGGAAAGGCTTCAGATGGATGGAGCACCACCTACTTGTCAAGGTTTTTTTCCTTTTTATTTTCCTGCTGCCATACCAGTTCAGTGGTGATTCCTTAAATAACTTCTGCATCTCTTTATATAAGACAGCATACTGAAACTATTTCAGACTTTTGACGATTTATCCCAATATGTCTCTCTTTGGTTTGTACATGTATGTCAGATATTAATGCAAAATAATTAGTAATCTTTTAATGAACTTCACAAGTTGAAASGGCTGCTACTCTACTTTGTGAAAATAATTTTACAATTTCTTTTTTTTTTTATGAAGTCTGGTAAATAATGAGACTCATTTCTCTACAACATAATAGTATGAAAATTTATATGGGAATTCTAAAAGACACTAAATTAACATAGCATGGATTTGGATGAACAAGCTCACAAAATTATTTTTCAGTGCACTTTTAACTACTTGCATTTTTTATTCAGTGTATTCCAAAAAAAATTTTTCTGCATTAGTGTGTGTGTGTGTGCATGCATGTGTTTGTTCACTTTTTCTCTTATTGAGAACAGAAAACACAGAGATAATGCCATCTCATTGTTAAGGTCAAAACGATTACAGTCCTGCCAGGCACTAACATCACACTTTAAACTAGTATTTATTAAGGTGAAATTTGATGTATTATGGTAGAATATAGATTTTCTGTAATTAAAAAAAAAAAAAAAGAGATCTTTCTTTCATTTCAAACTGATTAGGGAAAAAATGAAGATCAGCCTTGCACATACTTCATTAAAAAATTGAATCTCTTTGCAGTTCCAGTGATGGGCATGAGTTTATAATTTGCTACTAATTCTTCTATTTATATCTGGAAAGATAAATAAGGACCTAGAGTTATAAACATGTATGATAAAGCTTTTTCAAGAAAAAAATACCAAACCAAAACACCACAGCCTCATAAAAGTTATATAAACAAAAGCCATTTTGAATTCTGCTAGTTTCTGTGATATACTTTTGTGATCCATCTGTTCCTGAGCTTAATATTATAACATCTACATCAAGATTAAAATACTTTTTCAAATCAGTCACAATAACTGTATTTGATTTACAGTTGTATTATATGAAAAATACTGCCATCTGTTTTTTTCTACCAATCTGATGTTTTGCTGTGTCCTTCTACAGTAATTTTAATTCATTAACATGTCCATAAAACACTCATGATGAAAGATTCATTGGGCAATAGTAAATTAATTATGAATAAATCTAGTAAATTTACTAGTAAAACTTTATTATTTTACTGTTTCTAAGCATTTTGTAAAATTATGAAATGGTGCACAATATAGATGTTAAGAAATTGAACATCAGTATATTAATTTTTAGGACTTCATTATTACTATATTATTCACCTAATCTTTCAGCTGAGAATTAAAAAAAATTGTGTATAAATTACTCTATACTCTTTTCTTCCATTCCTAAAAAGCTGGAAGTTACTCTTATAACTGAATAAGTTGTTTTACTTTGATTTTATGAACAAAACTATGCAGAAGTCAGTCATTCACARCACTGAGTGTAGTTCTTAAAAATGCAAAGTGAAATTGAAATGTGAGCTTCATAAGARCTTTTACACTGATAATTTCTGAAAATATAGACATTTGGTTAGATACAAATGTGTCTAGAAATAGCTTCCAACACCCCAATTTAAATTTAAATCCTAACTTGGCAGACGTATAGCATTTAATAGGTGAAAAACCATAGTAACCTCCAGGCATTGCTGAAAATGTTAAAATGATGCAATATTTGATAGGGCAAATAGGGACATATGTGTTGATCCTGAAGCATTCTCTCAGTGCRTGTTGCTGAAGGCATATTTGTATTCAATGCAAGACCCAAGACAAAAATTCAGGAATGATTACTTCACTTACCGTAGCTAATCATTTATCTGTCAGATATGAATGCTAGACATTGGTTCCAAAGCTAAACTTTAAATCTATACTCTTATAATTTCTGTTTAAAGCAGAATGAAATTAACATGGTCTTCATAATTAGATTTGGAAAATTAAAAAGAAAATTGCAAAAGAATTTGTCAAATTGTGCTAAAAATGACCAGTCCTACTGGCAACCTAGAAAAGAAAGCAGCATATTTTCTTTTATCTTTATTTATCTGATGTCTAAGTTTTAAGATCACAGTATATAAGTTGAATTTCTGTAATAAAAGATGAATAGAGAGCTTTGTGGAACCTAAAGGCAGCAAAAATACATGTCAAAAAATTTCTGTCGTTCATGATTTTACTACATCGCATTGGTCTATGGATAAGCTACCACACTTCACTTTGCAGAGAAGAACACGCTGCGTAAGAGTCACTTTCAAGGAAAAGTCTCAGTTCTTCTGTTGGTTCATATTAGAATTAGTGGGCTAATTCTTTTCACCGGGTAGAGCATATGTTTTTTTTTAACTTAATACTGTTAATTCCTGATGCTTTAACCTTGTGCATATCTTGTATGCTTTAACCAGTGTAGTGGCATTTGATCGAATTTTTCTTTAATTTTTGACTTGAAATAAATCAATACCTACATTCAAAATTAATCCATAAGTAAATCTGAAGAATGCTGCTGAGCAAAATTTAAGTAACTGTGCTGGTTTAGGGCAAGTTTAGTAGAGAATTCCCAAAGGAGGGGCCTCTCCAGAAAACAGACCCACACGGCCCCTTCTCCTCCCCAACCGGTTCGGGAAGAATTCCTCAGAGAGAAGTGGAAAGAACCTGTTTATTTAACAGGCACAGCACCCCCCAGCACACAAAATGAACAATACCGGATGACACCACTCTGAAAAAGATGACAAATTCAGAAAGTCTCTCTCAGGGGTGGTCACTCTGTTCTCAGTCCCTCCGGCGCTGGGAAGCTGCTGCAGCCACAAGGTGCAAACTCCTGGTGTTCCCAGGTTCCAGTCCAGAGCAGGTTCGGAATGGTCAGAAAAAAAAAAAGAGAAACAGTCCAGGAAGCAATTTGGACTGTTTAGCTAAACTAGCTAAGAGCAGAAGCAGAAGCAAAAGCAAGCAAGAGCAAGCGAGAGAGAGAGCAAAAAGCAAAAGCAGCCAAAGCAAAAGCTGCAGTCTCTGTGTCTCAACCAGACTGATAAGAAAACCAAAACAAAACTTTCACTCTTCAGAGCCAGTCTTAAAGGTACAGAACATAATGTCCAACATTAACAGAACACATGAATGGGGATACAAGCATCATAACRTCACCCTAGGACGGTAACATAAGACTAACATTAGTCTTGAATCTAATATATTGCAGTAAAGATACACTAGACAAATGAGGAATTCCTAAAAAAATATTTATGCAAACTATATTTAATATTTATGTGGTAATTTTAATTATTGCAGGTTAGTTTACATCACATTTAGTACTAGTTAAAACTATGTCAATTTTTTTTTCTCTGTTTTTTCTTTTGTGTGTGTCAGTTGGATGAACATTTCTTAAAATTCTTGCAGATTTCCTTTAGGAGTGAAAATAGTCACTAAATTCCACAAGTTTAGCCAATTTTATTAACTTATTTAGTTAAAATAGAGTATTGTCCAAACAAAGCATGTAACTTTGCCCTTAATTTTCTTTTAAATTAGCTTCTACTTTCAGGATAAAATGAAAATTTCAGAGTAAGAAGATTCAAACTGCATTTTTCATCATAATAAGGGGACCCTGAGAAAATTCTGTAATGGTGTCTCTTAACTATATCTCAGATAATATTTTCTCTGATTCACGTGAAACTTAGCTCCCTGATTTCCAAGAGAATCTGTTTAACAGAAACAAGTCTTTAAATTCTCTATAAAATTCCTGAGGGATGTTTAATAATATCCTGAAATTAAGGGCAGTTTGTAAGGCAAAATCATCTGCAAATAAATGAGTGTAGCCAGATTACTGTTATGCTCTCCCTGCCACACATTTTTATATAAATATATGTCTGTATGTACGTGTAAAGCTGAGARGATTACTTTGTTCATTTTTTTGAGATATGTGTCACAAGTGGCACAGCACTGTAGTTTGACAGCCAGATTCCAGCCATGAGAGTTTTGTTAAGTGGGTTGGAGGTGCTGTATTCCATCTCTTCTTGAGTAATTGAAACAAACAGGTCATGAGAAACAACTCTTGAAGTTTAGGAACTAGATGCTAATTTGCAACCAAGATACAAATATTTTTAAAATATGTGGGCAGATACAGTTTTTCAAGTTCAGTTTGGATGCATTTGAAGAAGGTTGGACTAGATGATCATCGGAGGTTTCTCCTAACCCAAATATTCTATGATTCTTGCAAAGTCTTTTTTTTATGAAGATACTCCTTTTCTCTCCCTTTCTTTGCTTTCCTGTGTTCTTTATCTCTCTTTATAAYTCAATAACTTTTACAACATAAAACCTGATTTTCGTAATTAATGAGACAATTTTATTTCCAATGGTCTTGAGAAAACTAAGATCCTATTATTTTTCTTGTGTAACTCAGGACTAACTCATTTCCATATAGGAGTTAGTTGTCAGTATAAAAAKATTTCAAAGCTTCTGTTTAGCAGTGTTAGGTTCTGAATATAATGAAGGCATTTGTTCATATATCATGAGGCAAATATATTTTTTGAAAAAACTTCCAATAACATGGTAATATCAACTATTTCTATTWAATGAAATGTGTATTCTTGTAGACCTAGTGAATCCAGATAAATTCAAAATTAAATAATTTCATCATATTTTAAATCACCATGTTTCTCAATTTAAGGAAATAGAATGAGTAATGCAGTTCTTTAAAACTTGGGAAAATCTTGTCAATCRCATGAAATAGAAATAATGGGCTTTAGATTTTTTTGCCAATTTTCTGTTTCACAGTGCTCTGTCCAGCCAATGAAATGCGTCTGGATTCAACAGGCGTAATACTGAGCCCTGGATATCCTGACAGCTACCCAAACCTCCAGATGTGTGCATGGACCATTACTGTGGAAAAGGGTTATAATATCAGCATGTTCTTTGAATTCTTCCAGACAGAAAAGGAATTTGATATACTTGAGGTTTTTGATGGTAACTATAGAATACATAACTTTGGATGATACCTTGTCTATATCACTGGGTTTTTTTATATTGCTTCTGTCTAATTGGATAGTCKAGTTACTATCGTTTATGCATATCATAATTTTTCAGTATAAAAAATCTTAGGCAATTGTTTTGATTTGTTATTATAAAAAAGAACTGTTGGATTACTTTATTTTAAAATTGTACTGCATGTTATACTTAGAAATAATTTTTGTTTTGAGCAAATATATAACTTCCAGTTATAACGTATTTCAATTTTTTAGTTCAAATTAATTTGCCATTTGCTTGAAGGAAGTTTTGCATGTATGTTAACTGTGTACATATGTTTTATTATATGTTATTTTAAACTTTGTAACTCTTTTTGTCCTTCTTCTTTTTTCCTTCCTTTTTACCAAGGACCAAATAGTCATAGCCCATTGCTCATATCTCTCAGTGGGGACTATTCATCTTCTCTAAATATAACCAGCAATGGCCATGAAGTATTCCTCCGGTGGTCAGCAGATCATGGCACCAATAAAAAAGGTTTCAGGATAAGATATATAGGTATGCAAATGTGACTTTTTATAATGTGCATAAAATTTCAATGTGGAACATTTGTTTATGTGAAAAGGGTAAAATAAGCTATGTTTGGTATCCTTAATTAACCAAACTGACTGAAAGGGAATCCAATCTGTTCTATATATATGAATCTAATGACCCTCATCTTGTAAGGAAAAAAAACCCACACATGTACTCTGTAGAGAATTAATAAAAGACAGGGCTTCAAAATGGCATAAGCCAGTACTAAAGATAAAAGAAGAAGCTTCCCCTTCTCCCTCCCATTTATTTGCACTTGTGTACGTCTTCATACTAGGGTGTTTTWCTAACAAGATCTTTATGCAATTCATCATTAAGAACTTTGGTGGGACAGGGGAAAGCATTGCAACAAGRCAGGAGTGAACAACTATAAAGTGGAAAAATATAAGACCCTGAAAGGTTGAACTCTTATTTAAGGTTCAACAGAAGCAGCAATCAACATCAAAAGAGATAAATTAGTATGTAAAAAAGCCAGTATTTTATATRTTATCAATTCAAATTAATATATTTATGAATAGTGTATGAAAATGGTACCTGAAAAAGTAGGATTTTAGTAAAATACACACAAGGAAGAGTACTGGGGATAGTATCTAGATATTAGAGAAGTTTTTGGCACAAAAGCTGTTTCATTTCACAAGGTGGATAAAAAAATAAAGAATAAGTATAAAAGTCTTTCTGCTGATTTTTTTTTGGTTTTCCTTCGCAATTGGAGAAAAATAATTATRATCATATATACTGCAAATACATCAATTCCATCTTTCCCTTTAGGAGAGGACAGTTTTCTCAGACTTAAAATATTTGTTGTTCATTAGATAAAATTCATCATTTACTAGGCATAAAATAATATATGCTATTGATTTTCATTTCCTGTAGTCCATTTTGGATCTGTTAAAAGAGAAAGAKGAGAAAATTCTTCAAAGTCTTTCAGGCAGTGAGAGAACTGTTGAGAGGCAGACAGGAAATGTTTTTTAGTGGTCTGTTTCACACAGAAAATACTGGTATGTCTCTGTATCTTTGGTTCTTTCAAAAAGTGTAAGTCAGGAGGCATTTACTGTAAGGAAGAAAATACTTTCATTGTATGTGGTCTGAAAGATACAGCAGTAGTTCTGATTCTGCTCTTTGCTTTAGTATGTTTAATAAATATTTTTTGTAAACAAGCAGCCATAGGACTCTATTTTGGCCAGAGGAAGCTTTCACATGAGAAAAACATTGACCTGAAGTAAGTCGTGAGACATGGAAAAGTTTAAAGAGCGAGTAAAGCAGCAGTTCTCTATTTGCCTGAGAAAATAAATATCAAGTTATCAACATTTCTTCAAAGCATAAAGAAAGCACTTGGAAACAAACTTCCAGCACACTTTTCCTTCCAACAAAAAGGGAAAACAGCCTTTATGACTTGCAGCTATTAATCAAATTAATCAGAGATCAAATTAAACTTTTGCACACAGAAAATTAATCCTAAAGTGGTTACCAGGTTATAAGAGACTTCTGGTCCACTCCTATGACAAGATAGYCAAACCTAAATTACTTGATACTCTATAAACAAGTGAGATAAAGGAAACATAGTAAGTAACCAGTATTTAATGTCAGAGTTGTTAAGTACATAAATAATTTCAGATTACAAGAACTGTAACTCTTATAGATATTTTTTGCTCTGGTATTGAGTTATGATTTTTTTCATAGTCCCTAGATAAGACTCCTGTAAAACTTAATGTGTTCTAAATAAATCAACAAAACTAAAAGCAGTATTTTTTCCATGGATTTATCATGATAGTCATTAATATARTTAAAATATATTTTTTATGTTTTATTTCATTTCAGTTTATTACAGAACTTAAATGAAAGAACTTATTTAGGACCAGAAAAAAGGACTATTTAAAAAGAGTTATGTTCAGGATGTACCAGTTAYTTCCCTCTTTCAAAAATTTGTATACTACTGAAATGTATACAATTACAATAAATTYCATCATAAACTAAAGTTCACTAGCTTATTTGATTTAAAAAGAAGATGGTAAAAAAACCCYAAAAGAAAATGGTAAAAAAACCCCAAACCTCAAAGCTATAGCCAATTATAAAAGTGAGCTATCACTTAATTTTTTGGGAGTCTACTGAAACCTCAATCTTGTAAATAGCTTATAARGATCTATTTTTATTACCTTTACACTTTGCAAAATTGGTCAATGCATGCATTATTATACATAAAATACAACTTTTAGCAATGGTTTYTCAGTGCCCAATCAGATGTCCACTGAGTTCAACAAGAATTTCTCAAGAATTGCTACATGAATTCTGAACACATATTTTATTCCTTTAATATTTATGTTTCAAGCTCTCTACTGCAGCACCCCAGAGTCGCCCCTGCATGGTTTCATTGTCAGTCAGACAGGCGGACAGCTCAACAGCATGGTCCGCTGGGCTTGTGACCGCGGCTTTCGGCTYATTGGGAAAAGTACTGCCGTGTGCAGGAAGTCTCCGTATGGGTATTACTCCTGGGATGTTCCAGTCCCAGCTTGTCAAGGTAAATTCTTTTGTTAAAAAAGATACACTCTAAGAAACTTTCTTTTTCTTTTTCTGACTTAAAATGAATAGAAGGGAAATGTTTCAGGGTCATACTTCTGTGCCAAAATTTTTCAACCTCGTAAAAACAAATGCACTTTTAAGAAACAGTATTTCAAGAGCAGTTAATAAGACTGACATACAAAAAATACTGCTTTAATAGTCAGTGAAGAATATTTAAGAACTTCATGATGGTCCAATAACAATTTCTGAAATTTCACATAAGTCTGCAAAATTCTGGTCTTCTTTGAGAGCAAATATGACTATGGTTTTCTGAGGACTGTGTATATTTTTATTGTATATCTTTGGAACTGGAACTATGTCCCAAAGTTTGTGAAAAAGGAATAGATTTTAATGTTTCAGTTTGATTAACAATGTTCCCTAAGCTGACATATAGTGACCAAACATTTCTGTGATAGTTCTATTTTTAGGGAATTTTGGATATTTCCTATTTGTCATTTTTTCCTGTCAAAGTATCTGATGTGGCAATAAATTTTCCTGATTTTTTTTTTTTTTTTACATTTTCCCCCAACTAAAAGGTAATTTTCATAAAATCATACCAGGGTTTACTTGGAAGAGACCTTAGAGTTGTAGTTCCAATCCCTCTGGGATGGGCAGGAACCCTGTTCACTCGACTAGGTTGCTTAAAGCCAGTCCGACCTGGCCTTGAGCACTTCTAGGCATAGGGCATCTACAACTTCTCTGGACAACTTTTCTGTGCAAGTTTCCACAAATGTAACTGCCAAAAACTAAAATGTCATTGAGTGGCCTTTGGGAGATCTGTTATTTATATAAAAGTCTGTTATCATGCCTTGCTCGTTTGCATCTTGTTTCTTAAAAATTTACGGTTAGGGGACAAATATATTTTTCATGTGCCACAAGATTGACTGTTAACATGGATAATATGACTCAAAATTTATCAAGTCACTACTGGAGATTTTTGAATACTGAAGGARTAATTAATCTCAATGGTAGATATAGAACACCTCAGGTTGCAGCTAGAATGTATCTGATATATATTTTACTGACTGATAAAAGACACAGGATGTGAATTATGTCCATTACGTGAATAAGCAATATTGTAGAATTTGCTGGTGCTTAGGATTGTAATCAATGCTGTTCAAATGTTACAATTATTTTGCAAGTGGATATTAATTTTAGGCACTGCTGAATGCTAGCCCTGATGTGACACAATGAACATTTTTCGAACAACTCTTGTAATTTTCTCAAAGCTTTTATTATCATTAAGGTGCTTCTGAAGGAAGAGGTTAAGCTAGGCCAGTTTTGCAGTAAAGAGTGTTACTCAGTTATACAAGCATATAGCTATCATCTTGGACTGGATAGATTTGCCTAATCTGCAATCCAATCTATTGAGGAATTTAAGAAGTAATAAACATGGTCACATGTTTTCATTTCTGTGCCATAGAAGTTGTTTCTTTCTTTGGTGATGGCAAGTGAAATAGTAGTTTTATCAGATGTTCAGTAAAAGATGGAAGGGGAATATTCTCGTTTAATTAACTTATCACTTTTTATCTCTCTGGGGTCATGTCCTCATACCCTCTAGAGCTTTGAATTCAATTATAGTTTCTTGGAGTCTTCAATTTCTTAATCACAGTTTTCTTATTTTTTTTCTAAATATATGTTTGTCTCTCATTGCCAATAGATACTGTGACAGTATTAGGTATATGTTCTTATGGTTGCCAAGACAGGGTAATAGCAAATTAGAAATATTTTTCTGTGATCTTTTCAGCAGAGTGTGTCTGTACTGCGGTTTTTGATTTTTCTTGTTCTTAAATTTCAATGTAACATGCAAGGGAGATTTTTTATGGCAATGCAAGAATATTTTAACATTGATTCTTATGCCTCTGTTCTGCAAGTTGTTATAGGATTGGTGCTTTACCTGTGTCTTAGCTGTGATTATTAGCTTTGGTACTGTGCCACACAGCTGTTATATTGCTTATGAAGCAAATCAGTTTTCTGTCAGATCAGCTCCCAGTAGGGGCAAAAATAGATTGCACTCTTTTTTTTTCCCAAGTATTCATACATAGTCTGAGAGGATTAACCTTCCTGTGTGGGCATGATAGGTACTTTCTGAAGGCTCAAGATGTGACTTCAAAGTAAGGTACTTCAGACTTAAATGTCTAAGCCCTTTTTTTTTCACTTTTTTTTTTAATCTGACCTACATTAGATATATGGTTTCAGAAGGTGGAAAGGGGTTATTTTTTATTTTTAGTCCCAAAACAGAGAATTATTTAGAACTGGATCTTCTCTTGGTGCATTATTTTTGTTAAAGAAAAGAAATAAAATAGTAGCTTATACTTTTCTTTGCAGTTTTCAACTTTCTTCTCTAAGAAATAGAGGAGCCAGCAAGGAGAGGTGCTATGCTGGATCTTTTTCTCAGCAACAAGCAGGGGCTGATGAGGAGTATAAAGCTGAAGGGTGCAATGGCTGTGGTATTCTAGGGTACAAAATCTTTAGAGCAGAGAGCAGGGTGAATGCTAGCTAGCCTTGATTTCAGAAGAGCAGAATTTGACCACTTCAGGGATTTCCTTTGTAGAGTACCATGGAATAAAGCCTTAGATTTACGGCTTTATAGACAAAGATAACTGGTTAATARCCAAAGGATCACTTCTTCCAAGCTCAGAAATGTTGCTTCTTCAAAGATGTTGTCAAAGAGAAAGTCAGGTAGAAACTTCAGGACACCTGCCTGGATGAGCAAGGAGCTCCTGGACAAAACAAAATACAAAAACTAAGCCTAGAGAGGGTGGAAATGAGGGCAGCCATCCTGGGAGGAATACAGACAAGCTGTCCAAGCAGCTGTGGATCAGGTTAGGAAAGCTAGAGCCTTGATAAAATAAATCTGTCCATGGTTGTCAACAAAAACAGCTTCTAAAGATATATTGGTGATAAAATGAAGACTAGGCAAATTGTGAGCCCGGTCCAAAAGGACACAGGACACCTGGGTACCTGGGACAAGGAGRCAGCTGAGGTACTCAGCAGAGGTTTTGAAAGTCTTCACTGACAAGTGCTTCAGTCTCGCTTCACAAGTCACAGATTACAAAGATGAGGGCTAAAAGAAGCCTACAGGAGACCTGGAGAGGGGCTTTTTTCAAGGGTATGCAGTGATAGGATAAGGGGAATGGCTTTAAAATAAAAAGGGATCAATTCAAATTACACATCAGGAGAGAATTCCTTACTAATTGCCCAGAGGACCTGTAGATGCTCCATGCCTGGAAGAGTTCAAGTCCAGGCTGGACTGGACTTAAAGCCATCTGATGTAGTAAATGATGTTCCTGCCCATTGTAGAGGGATTGGAACTAGATCTTTAAGGCCCCTTTTACCCTAGGCCATTTTATGATTCTATGATTCAATATTTTCAAAAGGGTATTTTCTTTCTGCTTTAGAGGTGGAAAAAAATAGAATGTTGAAAGGTAATTTTAGTGATTTGCCAGAGGTCACAAAGTACAACTGATGGAAGAAATCTGAACATAAATCATATGACATGGAAACACTGAAAGTGTGTTTCTCAGACTGGTGCCTTACTGATTCAACCATGCTGGTCATATTTTTTTCCAGATATTTTCTATTCCCTTTTCTTTATTATCATCTGCATTTTGAATTCTTAGCTGCAGAGTTATGAACCATTATTCTTATTTTTTACTTTCTCCATCAAAATGCAAAAGCCTCATTGGATTCAATTCCCTAAAATTTTAAGAAAATTTATTTCTATACTTAAAACTCACATTAATGAGGTAAAAATTGATTTTCATTAATTTAAGACTAGTGATTTTACAATGCATAAGCTCTCTGAGGTCAGTGGAAACTTATATTGAAGACATAAAAAACTTTGTCTTTGTCTTTACTCAGCAATATCTTGTGGAATTCCTAAAGCTCCACTAAATGGTGGGATATTAACGACAGATTACTTGGTTGGCACCCGTGTTACTTATTTTTGCAATGATGGATACAGGCTATCAGCCAAAGAGCTTACTACTGCAGTCTGCCAGCCTGATGGTACCTGGAGCAATCACAATAAAACACCTCGCTGTGTAGGTGAGTAATATGTAAGAAGTCTCTGGTGAGTAAAAACCTGTCTGTACTTTTTTTTTATTTATCCATGACACAAATCTTCACATGACTTAAACGCTCATCTTCAGGTTACTTTAATCTATTAATTATTTGCCGGTAGTCAATTATTATGAAATACACATATGAAGTATATGTAACTAAGACATGCTGAAGCTTTACAGCATAAGCAGAATAAACATGCTAGAGCTTATAGAATACAATCAAGCTAATAATTAATTTACAGTTAAATCAAAGTTTATGGTTGCAGAGGTTTTCTACAAAAGTCATCTCTTCAGTTATAGCTGCATAATTCATGTACCGTTAGCAAACCCTTTTTACTATCCAGAATTGCAAAACTTGTGATAATTGTTTGAGACTCCTGCTTATTATTTATATTCATCCCATCATTATAGTCCTACACCATCTAAACTTGGGGCAACATCACTGCAGGGAAAATGCATTTAACCTCCAAAATCAAGTGGATATCAGCAATTACAAATGGGAAATGGGGTGTGAAAACCCAGGTGATTRCAAGAGTGATACAGGGATGTCAGTGTCTCATGCACATTAGGATTTGGATTATCTCACCAAATGAATTTTGGAAATGAAAGCAAATTAAGACTGGAGTATTTTTAAGGATTTCCCCTTTCTCCTTTTTTTTCTCCTTGTTCTTGGAAATTTCATTCTGTCATGAATTTTTTCTCTTTCTAAAGAACCACTGAAAATAGAGAAAAACAAAGTGGGAAAAATTGTTATGCTTTTTACACTATTTTTTAATTCTATTAATGTTGTAGAATGTTATTTCATTTCTGGAGGAAGAACAATTAGAATTAAGAAATGAGACAAAAATATATAGCTGTTGAAAAAACAATCTATATTTGGATATTATTTTTTTCTGTCAATGTACAGCCTCTCAAAGAAGTCTTTCATATCCCATAAAGTTTACCTGGGTAGAAAAATAATTTCTCCATTTAAATGTAATTAAAATTTTAGTAAAGATTCTGGTGCCTTACGCAAAACGTCATGGAAAGTTCATCTATAGTGAATTCAACCATGGTATAGCTCCTATCTATATCAACTGCATCACTCTGCATACACAATCCCTTCTCTTTCTGGGTAATCATTAATGAAATGAGACAACTCATGCCCTCTAACCACAGCCAATTTCAAGTACAGCTTCAGTTTTCAAAGATTATGTCACTCTGTTTAAAATACATTTTTTATTAATAATGGTACAGATTTTCCCAATCTGCCTGTGCTAAGCCACCAATAACTGTCTTTTTGTTATTTTGGAAGTTGTTACATGTCCGAGCATCAATTCTTTTACCCTGGAGCATGGAAGATGGAGAATAGTGAATGGTTCACACTATGAGTATAAAACAAAAGTAGTTTTCAGCTGTGATCCTGGGTATTATGGTTTGGGACCAGCATCTATTGAGTGTCTTGCTAATGGCACCTGGAGTTGGAGAAATGAGCGGCCTTACTGCCAAAGTGAGTATATCTTTTATCTGCATCTGCTATACAGATTTCACGAAAAAATATTTTATTGGGTGAACTAGAAATGAATAATTTAGTATTAAAAACTGTAAATTAGAAAAAGTGTTTCTTGGCTGGAATTCTAGGGTATCCTAAAGATTGTTATTTACAAATATAATGCATTAGATTTAGTGACAAGAACATATCTGTAGGCACACTTCTGGAGTTTAAAGGTCCCTAAATTTATACAGGTACAAAGAAAATATTTTCCTGTATGTTTATTTTAGGTCAAGAATGCTGTAAAGTCTTAAAAAATGCAAAACCTTTGTATCCTGTCAGCACACTTGATAACTAAAACAATCTCTCCTTTATGGTAGTTACCATGTAGTGTGCATTTGCACATATCCACATCATTCCTACCATTAGCTGGTATGCTGGTAACCTGCAATAGATAATTTTTAAAAAATAAGTAATTAATATTCAGATATTTAAACCAACTCAAGATATAGCTATCATTGTGTTTCCCTCCCCTACTGCTGTGAAAAGCAAACTTCTTTAGAGATTTACATTTAGACATCTCTTTTTCAAAACTGTGGGGTTCGGTTACGCTTTGAAGCTGCAAAACACTTTCTCTTTATGGAACATGGTATGACATACCCTCTGACAGAGCGGGATACAACTGTGCTTTTGGTTCCTGCATCAAAAATGTGTGTATCTGCATGTTTATATATAAATACTAAGATATCTAAAAAAGCCTGTAAATAAGCCAGATAACTGTGGCTCAAAATACATTTGTAATTTATTGACAATATATATGAAAAAAAAGTTTAAAAATGCATTTTCAAACACAGATACACAGATTAATTATACTGGAAATTAACCTTGATTTTGAGTTCTTTATAACTGGAAATTGAATATAGAATTTAAAGAATTTTAAAAGTTAATTGCAATATTTTGTCTCTACTAGTGTTAAAAATATGGGTATTTGTCTGTATCTCTATCTCTGTGTATATGTACTCTACATACTAAATTTGTATTTGTATCTCTTTTTACTTCGAAAGGCAAACTACTTTTAACTATGTTTTGAGAAGCTTTGTTTGAAATATCATTACTTTCTTCAACGAATAAAATGTGCAACCTAATTTCAGCCTCCTATTTACTAATAATATATTAGTTTTGTTAATTAATAAAATTGACAGAGAAAAATATTTTTTTGATTGAAAATATGTTTCAGTTGTAAAAATATGTCAATAAATTCCATCAATATCATTCACTCTTTATAGAACTGTAATGTGTGAATGCTAGGGAAGGCATTTCATTATGATCTAGAAGACCAAAATGGCCCCTTCCCGAAGAAGCATAACTAAATCTAATAGCAATTGTGATGTTCCAGTATGCAAAATGTACTTGATAAAGCCAAGGTAATTAAACAGCATTCAATAGTGTCCTGAGTGCCTTTTTTCACTTTACAGAAATTATTTCAATCAATGTTCCCCCTCTTTTAATCATAATTTCTGGGGAAGGAATAGTTTTTGTTTTCAGGTTTTTAATCTATGATTTCTACAGATTTCTCCAAAATGCTTCAAGGTGTGAAATTTATTTATTTGATTGACTGGTTGATAAGTATTGTTGGTTAATAGGAATTATTGTTTGGGTGTTTGGGATTCTCAGCTGTACACTTATGTTTTGTTTTTGTTTTGCCATGAAGTTATTTCCTGTGGAGAACTTCCTACACCTCCAAATGGGAATAAGATTGGAACTCAAATCACATATGGATCTACAGCTATATTTACTTGTGACTCAGGATACATGCTAGTTGGCTCTGCAGTGAGGGAATGTCTGTCATCTGGACTCTGGAGAGGAATTGAGACCAGATGTTTAGGTATGGATATTCCTGTCATGACTTGTCCATTTTCTTTCTCTCTAGGAGACAAAACTAAGCAAAGTGATCTGCCTGTCCTTTTCTATTAGCAGACACATTGAAGAGAGCTCTGCATGTGTGTGGTTGGACAGCATTATTTTTCTTATCGTATTAGAGCTTTGTTTATTTTTTCAAAAATTTCATTATCTTTACAACTTTCAAAATCTGTGTTAAGTGTATTTTTGCATATGTATTTAAAGTAGAACTATACATAAGCAGCAAGACAGATAGATTCCATATATTTCAACTCTAATACATATCCTCACTAAAATATCTGCATAGTAGATCTGAACTAAGTGGTTGTGTCATAGAATTAAACTGTATTCTTGAAAAGATACAGAAAGAAGAAAAAAAATTGTGGAAACTTTGACAGGACCAGTGCAGCCTTATTTCTGAGAGAAAGCCACTATCCTGATGCTTTTTAAAGAATTTGAGACCCTTTACTTGTACAAGGTTAGGCATCTTCTCTTATTTAATATACCCAGACGTTGCCTGAATTATTTTATGAACAAAATGAACACATGAAACAATTTCAGGGCTTCTTTCTGATTCATTGTCATGTGTACCTTGAGATGGATTATTATATTATATTATGTTTTAAATGTTTAAAACATAGGTTTTAACTCTATATTTAACCAAAATTTTAATTTCAGTTGAAATCAAAATTATGTTAGCATTCTGCATTAGAATGAAATGTGCAAATCATATTATATCTCATTTGTAGAGACATGAATATGTAACAGACTATCCATAAACTAATACTCTCAGAAAACGGAACTAGAATATACATTAAATATAGGGGGTTTTTGCAATCTATCTTTGTACAGATTGCTATTCCCCTTTTTAAACTACTTTTAATACCAAATAATTTTTCTTCTGTAGAACAGCATTATTTTCTAATGTTCACATAAGTGAATGACTCATGAATGAGCAGAAGTGTTGCTTATCGAGCTACAAGTCTGCAGCTGGAATGTTCCCTGACATGAAGCAGAGGGATAGAGGCTTTGTTTATGTTTCACATTAACAATGGAAACTCTTGATATTCTTCATCTTCTAAATTGTCAACAATTGCAAGATGTTCTAAATCTTAATTTTTGAAACACCATACTATGTTTTTTAATCAAACACATAGTGTTTGATTATGTGTTCTGCTTTTTTTCTTGTTTGCCTATTTCTTTGTTTTTATTTTACTGATTTTTCTGCAGAAGTTACAGCTGTTCAAGTTAGGAGAAATGTAAAAAAATTTATTCAGAAAAATAATAATAAAAACCAGATAAATTAGATGCTATTTGTGAATAGCACCTTGGAAAAATACTTGCATTTAAGAATTTTGCCAAAATAACTTCATGCCAAATGAGGACCAGCACAGAGTGAATTGAATTTGTCCTGCATTTGCCTGTAGAAATAAAATTGTAATATAATTTAATAATAGTAACAGATTACATAATCTTTACTTGCAACCTAAAAGAGGACCCCTACTTCTTGGAAGAGATTCATTATTATTCAGTTCCTACCTATAATGYCCAATAACAATAAAAAGTTAAGAAAACAATTATATAACTAGAGGAAAAAACCAGTAATCTAAACCAAACCTATTGTATCAGACTAATAGCACTACAGTAAATCTTATAATGCATATCTTTAAAGATTTATTATGCCAAACTGTTGAAGACAGCATGAAAACAAATATTGCTCAGAAAAATTAGAATATATGTCATATACAGCACCCAAAAAAATTATACCTGGCTTAAAGAAAGAAAAAACACAAAATAAAACAGAAAAGCTAGTGACAGAGCAAATTTATAAAAGGGGGAGAGTCATGGCTTCCATAATTTCTCTTGCAACAACGCTGCCTACTGTGTCACATCACTGTGCAGGAATGAGTGCCCTGCAGACTCAGAATAACTCAGTTCAATTCTTGTTTCTTCCATAAGAAATTTGAGACTTAAGAGGGATGAGATCAGCTAATGACAAACCAGAAATATGAAATATTTTAAAGAAGGTTGTTGTCAGAAAGTATAGGTAGTGGAGGAAATTAAAGAACTATTAGAATGTGGGAGAAAGGAGATCAAATACAGCAGGAAGACCTACAAAGTTGATATTTTAAGAAATTATTTTTGTGATACTTATCAGTAATGTTCACTATCTACTTCTGATGTTTTCATGCTTTCAGTTGTAAACATTTTTTCCACTTTTACTTACTGAAAAATGTAGTTGTTCTTGGACTGAAGTGATTACCAATGTATTTCTGTTTTAAGTTTTGAAGATGCCCTTAAGAATACACTTAAATGACATACATGAAATCCTACTGGAAAAAATACTACCCTTTTCAAGAATTTTGTTTAAAAATGCACTTATTTTTTCCAAAAGTGCTACTGAAATAATTACATTGAACTGTTGTATTAAATAGCCTGATTTTAATTCCAGGTATGTGTGATTTTAAAAGTATACGAAAGGCAGAACAAGCAAGAATCTAAATATCTGCAGTAGAACTTTAAAGTAGTTTGTGGTGAACCTAATCAGATATAGGTGAGAATCAGAACTGAGATAAGCTTTAAATCACCAAAAATATTGACTAAAATCCAAGTTATGTTATTCCATGACATTGTGAACAGTACTGCATGGTCTTGATGACAGCCATAATAGTGTGAGAATATGAGGATAAGTTTCACAGCTCTTTCTTGTCTTTCTTTTCTCATTCTGACTTTTACTAAAAGGTGGATAATTTATGGATAATGAATCTATGGCAAAAACCAGAGCACTTAACACAACTGCCTTCCTTTATCAATCCCACTTTTTTTTCTTTAAATAATACCTAAATGACAAAGTAGTACCTCATGAGTAATCACTTTATTATAATAGTAGGAAATGACTTCTTGGTCCTTATTCTTCATAGCTGATGAAAAGAAACAATGTTCAAATTTTAAAAAAACAAATGAAACAAAACAGAATAGAGCTTCTGAAGTACTTCTGTTGTCAAAGTTAAAAAATTAAATGTTTCAGGACATTTTATTGTGAAAAAAATCACATTAGTCTTTTAGAATAAAAAACAAGCAAAGACTAAAATCCTGACAGTTATGTCTCCTAGGTTACAAACAGTCTCTCACTATTTATTATGCTTGATCTTTTTCTGTACTGGTAATACTGAAACTGTCTCTGTAATAAATCCTGAGAAACATTCAGAAACATGGAACAGATTTTTACTGAATGCCTTAGTTATAAAAAGAGACTGACAAATCTGTGATTTTGTTCTACATTTTCCTCTTGGAAAAATATTTAAATATTCAACAAGAAATTGATTATTCTTTTGTCTGTTTATATGAAAACTTTGTATATTTACAGTATTTACTGGTGACATATTTGCAATTTTATATTTTGCATTATTTCCTTTACCCATTGCATTAATTTTGTTTGCTTTAATTTAATGCCAGGAATAACATTGATCATAAAAACATATATTATCATACTTTAATTTTTTTTTAGTGTATTTATTTTAATATGTAATCAGATATTTAGTAAACTGGGCATTTTCTAGAGTGGATGTAAATTGGGTCTACTTTAATAACTCTATAGTACTTTCAGATAAACTTTGGAGTTAACTAGAATATGAATGGTGAAAAACATTTCCTAAGATTTCTCTAGCACAATTTTTTCCTTCTTTTTGCAGAACATTATTTTACACATCATGATGAGGACTACTTTTTTTTTTACGTATTTTTTGCCTTTTAAAATGTTTTATGTCTTATTTTGGTTAACATTTTAGACAGTTAAGTCAAAAACACTTAACGAAGTAAAACTAACAAAGAAAAGTATAGCATGCTTTGAAAAGTCTTTCTGTTAGATATAGTTCTTCTTACTGCCCTTCTAATGGAGCAGTTTTCTTAGATTCTTAGAAAGAATTCTGATTTCTTTCTAGGACCTTACTCATTGTAAATGTAATGTACAAAATTCCATACTTCTCCTTGGGGGTTATTTAACTGAGCTTCTCTCACTTGTGCTAGTTACATGACTGATAGTAATTTTAAATGTTGTTTAGACATCTCATCAATGAAAACTGCATGAAAAGGCAGCAAAAATATGATTTTCAACCAATACTTAAACTCAGAGGAGAGATATCTTATGCACATTTCTCTTTTTTGTTGATTGGTGAGCTAACTCCATGTTTTCACATTTCTTGAACTCGTGACTTTATCCTCTTAATCTCAGCTGTACAACGCCTAACATTTTTTTTAATTCCTTCTCCTTTCTCAATACCTCATGACATCTAAAAATCCTGATAAAACAGATATGTTGATATTCTTTCCCTTATTTACCAAAAGTCAGTGCCATTATTTCATACGGGATAGACTCAGCAACTTCTGAACAGTAGTTTTGTTCAGTTCTGCATATTAGTATTAAATCTCAAATGAAGATAAATGATAAAATATTATTAAATTTTTAAAGGTCAGTAAGACTTCATATTTTCCTATTAATCGTGATATGACCAAATGATGTTAATTCAGTTCATTTGGAGAGCACCTTTATAAAGTACCCCTGTAAATTAAATGCAAAAATGAAGAATGAAGTTTATTTGATTAATAAGGCATAAGGTAGTGTGCTTCCAAAACATGGCTAATATTAGAGGAGCTTTCAGTAGAGGCAGATGGATAGAAGAAAATCGCTTTTTAGGTTAGTGTGTACATTAAGTGTCAACATTTGCACTTCCCAAACAATAATTTTAAGAATACCATCCATATCTTCTCTTAAAAGATAATCCATCCAACTGAGCAAAACATGAAAGAAGTACTTGATTTAGAATTATCTACATTTGCGTTACATATGATTCAGAGAATTTTCCTTGGACTATATCTACTCTAGTCCTCTGGGCTAAATGCCATAATTTCTTATATGGTTTTAAGTTGTCAAAAAGATCTGTCATTAATTTTGACTACTTTTTATCCAAAAGGAGATGAAACATGTTTTGTGCACCTAGTTGAGCTTCTCAGTGTGCTTCCTCTGAAAGGAAGCTAATTTGTTCATGGTAAAATCATTCAGCACATTTCAGAGAAGGAAGATCTCAACCAAAATTCTAATGTGAACACAATCTTTGACATGTTAGCTGGGAAATATTTATCCCAGTTTTACTCAACTATGTTTTCATACAAAAATACTGCTTTAAAATGCTAATGAGTCGTTGGCAGCCTGTTACTCGTAAAGGAAAAACCAGTTATCCATCAACTCTCAGAACAATGCTGTCCATGGAGTCAAAAAATTAGCAGACATACCATCTGGGGCAAAGCAACCATGTAAGCTAACAGCAAAGAATGTTCAGTGCATTAATTTATCAGTAGTATTTTATATATTTTCTCAATCAGCTTTCAGCCACAGAAAGGTTCCATGTCTATGTAACCTCTGAAGTGTAACCTCTCTGCCACTATTTTCATATTTGAAACTTCTAGAAAACTGTATAAGCCACTACCTTCTTCGTCTTCACTGTTTTTAAATCTCTTTTTTAAACTCTCAGAATTTCAGCTAAGGGGAATTCTGCATCTCCAGTGTTACTGAATTAATATATCTGGAGTTAGCCATATGCTTCTCTTTGTTCTTCAGTTCCACTGTATAATAATAACTAGACTTTCAGATTAGGTATATGATGTTTCATCTTTAAAGAATTATTCAGCTGTTTCAAGGAATTCAGCAGAGAACTTCCCTCTGTGGGCCATGGATTAAAAAAAGATTTAAAATAACTTTACCATTCATCCTGAACAGTTTTAGTACAGCTTGAACAGCTGTCAAAATGAGGCTCTTCTGAAAATAGCAAGACAAATGCCCCAAGCCCTGTTTTGTCCAGAGCTGTGCCTTCTTATATCTTTTTATTAAATGGAAGCCCTGTAAAGAAGAAGAAGGAAAAAAACCCCAGGAAATAATTATTCCCTTTTCAGCTGAGGTCATCTTGACAGGTTAATTGACTTTGTTGAATAATAAATAACATAAATATCTGTTTTCAATAATACATTGGTATGTAGATTTGTTTCAGTACTGTGCTCATTTTTGACACTACTGACAACTAAAGTAAGTACAGGCATGTTTTTTGCCATTTAATGTAAAGATTCTGTATTCATTTATTCCTGTTCTCATAGAACAACCTGCAGAAAAGTAATCTCATTTACAGCTATGATTTCAAAGGTTCTGACACTAAGTTATTATGCTCATTCTTCATTGCTAGAGCAGGATTTCATGTCAAATTAGGTAATTTATTTGGTGGTCACCAGTTATTAATATCCTTCATTCCCAGTCTTTGACTAATTTTGTTTTTTAATAATATTTCATGCAATTATTCTTCTCAAGTTTTGCTAGACTGGAAATTGAGAACAGTATATTTGTTATTTCTTCTCTCAAATCTGCTACTCAGTAAAACCTTCACATTTAGTCTCTTTTAATACCTTTTTTTGAAATTTTCACTTGTCTTTGCAAAAGTAGTATATTTTGATTCAGTATTACAAGTTACAGGTTATATTAAGACCCATGGGTCTCATCTGGATTCGTAGAAATGCTACAAAACTCTTTTACATCTATGTCATAGAAAAAATGGAACTACAACTAGCCTTATGGTACAGTAGAAAAATAGAGATATTGACAATGGACAAAGATGTCAAGAGAACAGTCTAGAATAGCTTAGCCTAATGTAGTCTAGAATCCTAACTTAGTGGGAAGCCAGCTATTTACTACCAGGGCATTAGAATTTACTTATTTGTCACAAAGCCCTTATAATAGGAGTTCAAATGAAAGTCCTAAGAAACAATTATCATCAAAATTGGTATTAAAAAATACCAGAATATTTGGCAATAAATATGAGCATATCTTTAATCTATAATGAACATCTTGGAATTATTTTCATAGATAGCTTAATAAAAAATGTTAAAGGTAAGAATTCTACTAAAATTAATGAGAAAAATAAATAAACACCTTACTTTTAGAAGAAATACCAAAAAAACCCAGAATAGAATTGAAGAGAAGTTAAGTAATAATTGCTCTTCCAAATACAGGTGTTTATAGTGATAGAGGTTTTTTGATGGTTTGAGAGGTGTTTTCTTTTTTCTTCCTCTATGTTTTTTTTTTTTTTTCCTCACTATTGGAGAAGTAATGATAGCAACTACTATAAGTTGAGGTCTTAATTTCCTCTGGCAGAGAACGTTTCTAGGCTGTGTAAAATAGAGTGGGAAAATAAAGCAAAGAATAAAAGTTCTGGAAAATATTAATTATTCTCTAACTTTCTTGGATCTTATGGAATTTACTTATCTGAATGAATCAGAGGAAATTCTAGTAAAGTTCTCCAATATTCTCTTGACAGGAACTATGTACACCGTTATTTAGAATTTTCATAGCAAACATAGTGAACTGCTTACCACATGCACGTACATGACAGTTGTCAGGTTTGTTTTTTTTTAATAAAACAAATAATGCTGAACCCATAATTCTGGGGTGTTGGATTGTTTTGCTTTTGGGATTTTTTTCCCTCTTTTTTTTTTGTTAGGTTTGGTTTTAATGTATTTTTGTATATCCCTCAGTCACACTAAACTTCCTCCAGAAGGCAGAGTAAAAACTGGCAAAAAATCCTGCAAATCCCCACATGTTTGTTTGTTTGTTTGTTTGTTTGTTTGTTTTAATATCTTTTTTAGATTTGAGATTAAAAATGTGTCACAAGTCTGGTATATCCTGTTTTTAAATTATATTTAGTTACTTAACATTTTCACTGATTGATTTAGAATTCTGTTATGACAGAACTACAGTTTTATAATACAGCGTTATAACATTCTTAATTAATTCAGTTTTATTTCTCAGTTTAGAAATCTTAAATAGGGATAGAAGTAGTCTCTACTGTTTTAAAATCATGTTTCATTACTAGTAGTGGGAAGTTCACAATTGGTCATGCAATATAGTTAGCGCTCCAAAGATATGACTGTGACACAGAGTGGGAGGAAATAATCAAGACAGAGGGATTTGAAGTAACGGACTCATAGAACAGCCCAAGTTGGAAGGGAAYTTGAAAAATCATCTGATCCAACATTTCATGGCAAAGGGAGCTGGGATGGGATTACCTAGCAACCAGTTTAGTCCCAATTTGAAAACATCCGGTGATGTAGACTCCCATCACATCTCTGAATAGATTCTTCTGCGGAATGCTTGTTCTTACTGTCAAAAGAATTCTTTCTTATGTCATGATGAAACCTTTCCCAGTGCAGCTTGCACCCATTGCTCCTCCTCCTCTCCATGTGACTCCATGTGAAGAGAGAGCCTCCAATATTTTTGTAGTCACTCTCTAAGTACTGGAATGCTGTGATGAGCCCCCCTCTGCCTRAGCCTTCTCCAGGAGCTAATGCCTTCATCCTTTCCTCATAGGAGAGGTTTTTCAACCTTTGATTATTTTCAGGACCTGCCTTTGCAGTCTGTCTGAATCTTTCTGCATCTTTCATATGCAGCCTGGCAAGCACTGGATAGAGTGGGATGATCACATCTCTACCACTGCTAATAATGTTTCTGCAGATGCAGCCCAGGATCCATTTTGCTTTCACTGTTGCAGCAACACACTGCTGACTCACAGTCAGCTTCTTGTCCACCAAGACCCTCAGGAGCCTTTCAGTGACACTGCTCCCCAGCCAGCACACAGATCATAGCCTGTTCTGGGCTCTTTGGTTCCTTCATCCCAGGGGCAGAATCTTGCAGGTGTTTTTGTAAACCTCAGACAGTTCTTTCTCGCTTGCTCCTCCAGCCTGCCCAGATCTTTCTGTAAGATGTCTCTTCATTCTCACATGTCTGCCTCACCTCACCTCAGTCTGGTGTCATCAGCAAACTTGGTGAGGCTGCTTTCAATCCCATCATCCAGATAATTTATGAAGATATTCAATGTCATGGGGCCCATTTCTGATCCTTAGGGAATCCTGTTGTGATAGATTTCCAGCCTGAGTGCAAACCATTGATCATCACCCTTTTAGTGCAGCCTGTTAAGCCATTCCCTACCCATCCTGAAGACCACCCACCCAATCTGTATCTTTCCCTTTTGTGCAGGAAAAGGTTGTGGGAAATGGTGTTGAATACTTTGCTGAATTTCAGGTGAGCAACATCCACCACCTCTCTCTTAGTACATAGCAGATATTAAAGAAAGTCAAAGGAAAATAAGTAAATAAAGAAAAAAAAGAAACTCAGAAGTCAAAGAAGTCAAAAGAGTTTGAGAGGTTTATGACAATGAAAGGAATTAGACTAAGAGGATGAGGCTTTTAAATTACTTTAAATTTTCTAGAGTGATACTGGGATATTACTGCAAAACATATAGATGATTTGTAATGAATTTTCACCTGTTGAAGTTGTATGGGTTTTGTAAAGTTTTGTAAAATTGCAGAAACTGTGCTGTGATCTCAGTTGCCTCACATGTTGAATTACTTCAGTTTTATTCTCTCTGCACAGGAAACAGAGATTGACCTTTCTGGTGAAGTATTCTGCTTCCAATCTGCCATAAAGCAACACTAAATACTTAACTAGGAACCAAGCCATATATTTTAATTAAATGCAACTAGAAAAATATTTCCTTGAGCATAATCTGAATCACTGCAGACTATCTGGTTGGATTTTGGTAGAAACTAATCTTTTACAACTCAGTTTTTATTCCTCATCTGGTTAGTCCTTTTTATAGTCAGAAATATGAGAGGATAGGGAAATTAGTTCCTTTGGAGCATGTTCAAAAAAGTCTACTACATGCTGAATATGTTATGAATTTCTTGGAAAATCAAGAAAAACTCTGACAAAATTTTTTTAAACATGTTATGCTGTCTTATCCTAGAAAACATAAATTTCATGTATACTTTTTTTTTACATAAGAATGAGGGAAAGAGGGAGGGAACAAAGAAGGGTTAATATAGCTTTGAACAGTACCAGACTTGGACTCCTGATAATTTCACAGAAGTCAAATTGGAGTCATCGATCTAATATATATAGAGGTTCAAATACTACTAATACTGAATTGGTAAATTCTGATTGTTTTATCGTGTTCCATACAATGAAATAAAATACAATAACTCAAGTTGTAAGAAAATGTAAGATTTTTTTTTAATTTCTAGCCTCAAATGAATGAGGCAAAATGCAGAAAAATACATCAAGGTGTTAGAAGCATTTAAAATTTCAAAGGAAAAAACAGTCCAAACCATATTGGTTCTATATATCTTTTCTTATTAGCAATTCCATGCTTTGGAGATTAGTTTGTGGGGGCTATTTGAGGAAAATTAGAAGACAAAAGGAGAGCAGAGGAGTTTGGGTGGCTGGTGGTTTGGTCCACTCTTAAAAGACTTTCCCGTTACCAGATTTTTTGCTGAATCACAGTGCCTATTTTCCAGAATTCATTCAGAAAAATAGCAACTACACAGTTTGTTGTTTTTTTTCCCCAGTCTCTTGGTAGGCTAAATGTCTCTTTATGACTTTCATAGTGAAAATACAATATTTCTCATTTTTTGATGATACAGAGTAAAAGATTAGGCCTAGGCATAGACAGATYTTTGGTTGCCATTTGGTTGCTGTAAGATTTGGCGGCTGTGGTGCTGACTGCCTTCAGCCAAAGGGTGTTAATCTCTTTGGGATTCCACTGGGAAGGAGAGAAAGAATGGAAAACGTTACAGAGAGTCAAATTACAGCAATAAATTGTTCAAGTTAATTATTTTTTTTTATTGTACAAAGGATATATTTAGATATAATGTCCACATGGATTTATATATATAATATTTGCATTTCTTTAATTTATGTAGAAATTTTCTATTTAGTTAAATGCATGATGTTTTAATGCTACTTTATTCATTTAATCATAATCAAAATAAAACTAGGATAAATAATACATATTTTTACATGTTACAATAAAAAGGAATTATTCATATTTTTAAAGGAAATTCGATTATATATATGACATTTAATCTCTTTTCTACATCATCTTTTTGTAAGTTTTATATGTGTATAATCATACCTATACATATGCAGGACTGCAGTTTCACCAAGCTAATAAAAATAAAGCTTTGAATTAGGTAAATAAAAAACCTTAAAAGATATTCAGCATTTTTTGTTTTAGTTAAGGAGGTTTATTTAAAGTTTCTATGACATATTTACTGATATTTTTTTCTTTCTTTTTTTTTTTTTTTACTATAAATAAATCTAGCTGGTCACTGTGGTATCCCAGACCTTATAGTCAATGGACAAGTGATAGGAGAAAATTATGGCTATAGAGACACAGTTGTTTACCAGTGCAGTCCTGGTTTTCGGTTGATTGGCTCTTCTGTGAGAATCTGCCAACAGGATCACAACTGGTCTGGCCAACTTCCATCCTGTGTGCGTAAGTAAGCATGGCAGCACATACTGATTGCTGTTACAGGAATATCTGTGTCAAACAAGATGAGGATTGAATGGTCCTCAAAAGTATGGGGACACATAAAATCTGTGATTCATCTATCAGGTGAAKTTAAGTGTTGTCACATAAAATGTCTACTGCATCTTTTTGGTGACTGAATACCTGCTGTTTTGGATATGAAAATTCTTCAGAAAATGATARGATTTATGAATGCCGCTACTCAAATTTGAAAGTGGCTTTATGACCTGCAATGGCTTTTGGAAATATTTAATGTGTATTTACTTTCACTGTTTTAAAGTTAGATAAGTAAATACTGTTGAAATAAACTGTCAACACTGCAGATTAAAATGTTTTCTTTACCAATTTTTTTTCCTCTTCTTCTTCTTCTTCTTCTTCTTCTTCTTCTTCTTCTTCTTCTTCTTCTTCTTCTTTCTTCTTTCTTCTTTCTTTCTTCTTCCTTCTTCTTTCTTCTTTCTTTCTTCTTCCTTCTTCTTTCTTCTTTCTTCTTCTTCTTCCTCACAGTGGTGCTGTTACTTTGATTTGTTGTTTTGGTGTTCCTTTGAGTGAATATTGTGCTTTGTTAATGAGGTTTCTTTTGCATGATAAGTGTGTCAAGCCATCACATGAAAGACCTTTAAGTAATAATATAAAATGATCTATTTAATTTAGGAAAATTTTAGATTTCTCTAAGCAATTTAAAGTAAATTACCAGTATTTTACAGGTAATATTGAAACTGTATTAATCTGCCTCCAAATATCCTGTGGCTCTATCTTTGAAGCGGAAATTCTCTTAATGCCAAGTCATAGCACACAATGTTAATTCATTTATTATGTGATGTATTAATATTTATTTTTAATTGCTGATTAACTTTTTTTTTTTTACCAACAGTTTGTTACAAAATAGAAGAAAATATTTGCTAAGTGTTTTTGGATAATTTTGTGAATATTAATTTGTGCCCAATTTTCCTTAATTTTCTTTCATCTGGTTTTTGTAGGCATAGAAAATAAACTTTACCTTCTTTGGGTAGATTTTTTATAAACATTAGAAAAATTTCACTGTGCCAATAGTTCTGGGTTGGTTTTTTTTCCCAAAAAATAGTCATAAATTTATAGCCTCACTAAGTATTTAGGCCACAAGGATAAAATATTGAGTTGATAATAAGACAAATTTGTAAGAAATAATACCTGAGGAACTAAGGTAGTGAAATATTTCCTTTCAATTCCTGACTATGCATAATGAAAATCTAGTGCCTGCTTTTCTCCTCCTTCTTCARAAGGGTTTTCTTCATTTGCTTTCATTACTGCATGTAAAATTCTGTTCAGTTTATTTAAAAATTTAATTAAGTTCTTGAAGATGAATGCATCATGGGAAATACGCAGTATCTTATAATATCAAAGCTTGAAAATACTATTATATAATTATTACCTATTGTATAATAAATATTGAAAAGTGATAACATCTTGTTCTGGTTTTGTTTGGGTTTTTTTTGACTGATGCTATGCTAGCTGTCAGCTGTGGTCACCCTGGTAGTCCTATTTATGGAAGAACAAGTGGAAATGGTTTCAACTTCAATGATGTTGTGACGTTTTCATGTAATACCGGGTATGTTATGCAAGGACCAACCAAAGCTCAGTGCCAAGCTAATAGGCAGTGGAGCCACTCACCTCCAATATGCAAAGGTAAGAAAGCAGCATTTACAGGTTTCTAACTAAATGTTGTAAAATTAAGGCTGAAAAATAAACAGAGGATAAAGGAACACAAGATAAAGTCATTCCTTTCTCACCAACAGAGGGACTGATTAASTAACATAATAATCTTATTAGTAAATACTTTTTGTGATGCTATGATTTTTTTCAGTCAGGTTGCCAGGATAACAGTTGCAGAGAAACTTTTTTATGTCTCTGTAGACTGTATTGCTTTTTAAAAAGTTGTCTCTGCAAGTTACTGAAGCAAAATTATGGAGAGATAATTAAGAGCTTAAATCCTGAAATAATTTTCTCTGCATTTTTAGCCTATGTAGTTCTAGCAGACACATAAGAAAAGCTACTTTTCTTCCTGTTACATTTCCATTGGTGCTTCACAGAGCACCTTGACTTTGACAGTTGCTATTCTAATTTATTAACATTGTCCATTTGTGTTCATTCTCAACGCTTCTAGATATTCTTTCACTTAGAAAAATAATTCTTTCACTTAGAAAAATAACAGTATGATATTAGTCATATTTAATTTTTCATACACAGTTTTAGGAAGGTTTTGTCATCCCTATGTTTTTAAAATTTCTATGTGTTTTTAAATTAGTTTTATTTAGAAAAATGTACTTTTTGCTGTAACTTGCATGTGCATGTGCAGAAATTCTAATGATTGTTCTTCAGCATCTTCTCTGCAGCTTCTCTSTAGTTTTATATGTGCATAAACTAAATAATGTACTTTTATAGAAGTTTTTTTGACTGTATTTTCTTTTCRATAGGTGTTCTACACTTTCATTTGATTCTTTTCCCCTAAGAGATACTGCCAAATAGTTTACAGAACTTACATTTCCAAGGAACTCTTTGTTGATGAGAAGGCATTATTTTCTAAATTTACAATACTAAATATGTACTGTGTGTTTAGGGTWCCTACTTAATCTCATTTTCAATCCAGTTGCTATCAGTCACCTTGGTATTCTCGTATTGCAGAGTAATGTGCCAAAGTGCTGACAGCTTATTGGCATGTAGGGATTGATAAATAAGTTGATCAGGTTGCTCTTTGAAACTTTACACAGTACTGAAATTGTATATTGGTTTTAGGAGAGATTTTAAAAACAATAAGTACTAATCTTGTGTTGGACATCATTAATCATGTTGACAATATGCAGTGAAATCCATTCTAATATGATTTTATTTTATTTGCTTTGAAGTTAAATGATAATRAAATGTTACCATGCATATTTGTAAACTACCAAAAGTGCAATATTATAGAAAGGCTGCTCACTGTTGTGAAGTCTTTCCTTTTGTCCCATAAATTTGTCATGTAAATTCAGTGCACTTGGCTGTTATACTATTAACAACTTTATTAAATGTCTAGCTTCTTAGCCAACCATAATAATTGTGTAAAACTATTGAAATGGTCAAAGTTCCTTGTATTTTGTTTCAAGTGCTCACTACTCCTGAATAATGAATAAATTCTTTTCATGACTTTAAATATATACTTAGTAACATGAACATGGACAACATTCTCAGGCCCATGRTGTGATTCTTAGTGCTGTCCTGTGCAGGGTCAGGAGCTGGGCTTCAATGATCCTTGCAGGRGGATAAACAGAAAAAAAAGACAGAAATGTAGCTCAGGCTTTCCTCCAGGAAAAGAAAAATATTCAATATCGACCATCAATGTAGCTAACAAATTGTTCTGTCCTTTACTGTTAAAGAAGTAAAATACAAGCAGAAAGCTATTTCTGTCCTTGGAAAAGGTGTGTTTTCTAGGCTTGTAGTATCAATATTTGAGACCTGCTAGAAGAAGCACACAATCAGGCAAAAGAATTTAGACTAGAGAGCTAGAGAGGACATGAGCCATAAAATGACTACATTAAGTGATTTAGATAGGAAAAAGGATCTTTGAATTGCATCTGKAAATACCATTTTTCCATTGCAGATTACAGAGCTTTTCAGCATATTTTAATAATTTCATATACAGACATCCWTGCATATTTATCTCTAAAATCCAACAAACGGGAATGCAGGGTCCTGCACTTGGGGAAGGAAGAGTAACCCCAGTAACCCCATGCACCAATACAGGCTGGGGGTGGAAAGCAGCTCTGCAGAGAAGGACCTGAGGGTCCTGGTGGACAACAAACTGTCCACARACSCAGCAGTGCCCTTGTGGCCATGAAGGCCAGCATTGTCCTGATGTGCATTAGGAAGAGCATTGCCAACAGTCAAGGGAGGTCATCCTGCCCCTCTACTGAGCCCGACTGAACATCTGGAGAGCCTGGAATGTGTCCAGCTGAGCRCTACAAAGATTATTAGGGACTGGATCATCTCTCTTACAAGGACAGGCTGAGGGAGCTGGGCCTGTTCAGTCTTGAGAAAAGGTGATTGAGAGGGGACTTCATCACTGTCAGTAACTGAAGGGAGGCTGTCAAGAGGATGGAACCAGGCTCCTCTTGGTGATGCCAAGTAAAAAGATGAGAGGCAATGGATAGGAACTGATGCACAGGAAATTCCACCTGAATACACATGCAGATTTATAGATTTTCACACAGGTGTGTGCAAGTGCATGTATATAAACATGCAATTGATTATAARTATATAGGGGTAGCAATTTTGTGGAAACTTTGGTTTTCTAGAAAAAAAAATACTCACTTTGAATAAGTGATGATGTGTTTCCTTGATCAAAGGAAACCATATGAAAACTGTTTAATTAATCTTCATGGCCCCCAAAATAAGTATTATACTGAACTCACAGTAAGCTGTAAGACACAAAAAAGGAGGGGGGGGAAATCCATATTCAGAAATTTTCAAAAATATAACTTTTAAAGTGCTAAGAACTCAAAAAATTCATCAGTATTCTTAACCATTAAAGCTGACCTCTATTTTTAAAAGCTCCTATCCRCTTGTTGGGATGTGTTCTTATTCTGTCAGATTCACCACAGTCGTACCTAACTGACCTTGTGCCCTTTAGCTCAAAGCATCTGTCGTAAAGGTGATCCATTATCAGAATGTTGATATAGGAGCATAAGAATGTTTGCATTTCTGTGTGTGTTAGACCAAAATCACATCTAGCCCCAAAATATGTTTCTATTTGTGGACAACAGTGTGTGTCAAGACAGAAATGTAAATTCATTTTATTGGTATGTTCAGTAACTTTTAGTGGCCAATAATTTTACAGTATTATCACACTATAAAGAAGCATTTCTTTTTATTTGCTCTGGGTTTAACTTCTTCTGGCTTTAGCGTCTTGTTGTTTCAGTTCTTCTTTCTAATTCACTACCATTATATAAAATATTAGGGTATATAAAACCAGCAACACGCTTCTTATACAAAGAATAGCAGACCATTTTAGGAGACTGTATTATTATGGCTCTCAAGTCTSTGCTCTTTTTCTTTTTAGTGGTCAATTGTTCTGATCCTGGAATTCCTGCAAATTCTATAAGAGAAAGTAAAATTGAACATGGAAATTTCACGTATGGCACAGTGGTATTTTATGACTGCAATCCTGGATATTTTTTGTTTGGCTCTTCAATTTTAATTTGCCAACCAAATGGCCACTGGGACAAACCTCTACCTGAATGCATTAGTAAGTAGATAATGAGTTTGCTTCTACGAAGAATGTGGACTAGATGAGGTATTATTTTACACAATATTTTCATCAATCTCGTGACAGCAATTATAATAATCATATTTACAAACATTTGTGTGTGTGTGGTTCTGATGGAGGGTCTCAGTAGCTGCTGAAATAGCAGTTATATTGTTCTTTTATGTAGCAAATAACATAGAATACTTATGAAATGCAATAGCCAAACAAATATCTCTGGATGCTCCAACATAATAATCCCTGATAGCAGAGATGCAACCTTTCTGTTGATTTCACCAGTAATAGCACTCTAGAACACCTAAGATGTCCTCTGGACAGTGTCCTCAGTTTACCACACTAATAGTTGTACCTGAATATCATACTCATACACTACCTATTCACTAAGRAAACTGCATCAACACCAGTAGGTTATTTTTATTCTGGTTTGTCATGAACAGCTTTCTAACTGTGATGCAGATATAGCCAGAGATATTTCTTAGCCTTTTATTTGGCTGAGACATTGATTTACCTGGCTCTTTATTAGTCTGTGAAAAGGGTTTTGTTTAGGATCAGCATTTTTCACTGAGAAACCCTTTTCTAGAGATTAAAAGGAAAACAGTCTAAAGGTTACTTGTTGAGGAATCATGGACTGATATTTGCAATACTGTGGCTATTTGTTCTCAGGAGGCTTCATTAGTTCTACTATCACCTCTCAAAAATAAGAAAAAAATAACCTTTTTTTTCTGATTAGTGATAAAAATTTCACTTGAAACTTGTCTCTTTCTTTGATGGGATAAGTATCTTGATTGCAAGTCACAGTTAAACCTAAAACAAAGTGTCTGTTGGTCACAAGTTAAATTAAAAGGCAACATTACCATTTCAAAAAGAGAAATATTCCTTAATAGTAAAGTATCTCGAAAGAGAAATTAATTTAAAGATAAAGTTGCAAATATGTCTTCCTTCTACATTTGTATTTTAATCTCTTCTACATTTTTATCTGAATTGTCACAAGTAATTTAATAATGCAGCCTTTATTCTTCTTTTAAAAGAGCTTTGGGAGTAAAARGGATATATATACTTTTGAAAGGCCATCTTCTGCTTTATTTGTGTCATTTTTATAGAGAGGTCAATGAATTCTACCTAAATGGTATCCATGACATTTTGTAGTCATAAGCTTACTAAAAGTTTTTAAGAGTCTTTTTTTAAGAGCTTCTGGAGTGTTTTGCAAATTATTGCTGGAATGAAACTCTTTACAATGGTGTGTATTGATAGCATAAGGAGTAATGGTTTAAACTAAAAAGAGTTTGTTTAGATTCGCTATAGAGTTGTTTTTTTGTTTTTGGTTTTGTTTTAAYGAGGGTGGTAAAATAGAAAATAAGAAAATTAGTTAGTATTTGAAAAAAAAAAATTCAATCAACTTCTCATATGAAATCCCAGCCTGAAAACATTAATATCAAATTAGATTTTGTAGAACGCATAATCATATCAAGGGTAATATTAAGGGTGCTATAATTTTAAAGTCAATTATTAGGGATCCAAGACTTCTAGATATAAATGTAAACAGAAAATTGTGTACAGGAAAGCCCAAAGGTGGAAACTGTAAGGTACCAGTATRAAATTAACTATGTCTTGTATGACATCTGAATAGGGCAAAAGAATCAATCAAGAATACTACAGATAACAAAATATTCTGAAAAACTGTGAATGTTTTTCAGAGGATAAAGGTCTCATTTTGTTGAAGCCTGCATGACCAACATACGTTTTTCTTGATRTTCTAAGTTTTCATTCTCAGCAATTATCCATAACTGATAGTAGATTTTAGTTAGAAGCAACTGATTAGAAAATAACATGCTGACAACAAGTGCTTGCTATGTGAAGTTGACTATTCTGGCTGTTTTACTCCAAGTGCTCAAAGCAGAACAGTCATAAGGGTCAGTGACACYAGGTAGAAACCAAAGTTGGTCAATAACTTACCACATTCCTAAATCCTTTGTAATCCTTTCAGAAAGGTTCTGCACCATGAAGGTTGGATCTTTGGGAGAACGTGTCATTAAATGCAAATCAGTATATTCATGAATTAAAACTCTAAGACCATAATAATAATTAAAGAAAGAAAAWTTGCCATTTATGATTTTGGTCTTGTGTTGTATTGTAGAGTCATGGTACTGTTGCGTGTATCTGAAATGCCATGGAAATCAAACATCAGGCCTAGATTCATCCACCCATGTAGTGGATTGGTTTATGAAATTTTGGTTTATGAATTTTTGTGCATTTCCCAAACTTGATTTATTTAGCTTGCTTTTAAATTAACTCCTTGCCCTGAATTATTAAAAGAGCGATGAAGTTCTGCATATTCTCTACCACAGCAGTGACTTTGGCAGATACCATGTTCCTGTAATTTTTCTCTGAAGAGTATAAGGTGTGTGTATGTGTTCATGACAAAAGGATCAACTTAGTGAATGAGTGGTTTTGAACATCTATGTATGTATTTGAAATTTCTTTTTTTGACACCTCCAAACATTTCTTTCATAGCTTKTGGTCTGAAGCATATTTTGCGTTCTAATCCCATGATCTTCCCCCTTCCCCCAAACCCTAGAAATGTTAACCCCTTCACAAAGTTTATGTGTGCAGTTATAAAAATGAAAACTAAAAATTGTATGATCAGTGATAATAACCTTCTTTTATCTCCAATAATTATGCATTGTAGTGATTGACTGTGGACATCCTGGAGTTCCTCCGAACGCGGTCCTGTCTGGAGATAAATACACCTTTGGTTCTACTGTTCATTACACCTGCACGGGGAGACGRTCGCTGTTGGGGCAGGCATCTCGCACATGTCAGTTAAATGGACACTGGAGTGGATCTCTTCCTCACTGCTCAGGTAATATTTGGGAATTAATGACTGTATCCTGAAGTGGTTTTAAATATATTTTGATTTTTTCTGAAAAATCATGTATAAAGCTGAATTACCAACTCAGCAGAAGTAAAAAAAGTAAAACCAAAGTAAGCATAAAGTATTAGCTAGAAAATAATCCAGAAGAARTAGACTTTCTTGGTTGCACTTAATATGAACAAGAACTTTTACATTCAGTTGACTGTTAATGAAACCAGTTTGCTTTGAAAATATTTTTTTCAAAATAWGATGTGATTTCTGGCAAGAACTTTAATTTCTGCAGTGAAATCTTGCAATATTGCCTCTTCAAGATGATGGGATTTTCTTATATTTTTTCTTTCAACTTGCAAATGTCCACTGGCTTGATGACACCTCAGATATAACTTGATTGTGTAATACATCCGTCTGTATATTAAGGCCAGGTAGGTTCCACATAATTTAAAGACAGGGTGCTCAGTTTTTGAGTGAACACCATCTAATCCTTGTAATAGTTTAGCCCTCACTGAAGTCAAGATATGTTTTCTGAAGAACTTATTGCTTAGGAATATTGGATTTCAAAACTTCATTTTGATTCACTTTAAGAGCAGTGATCAAGTGAAAAACAGAAATCCAAGTCACACACTAATTTGGGATTTGATTAAATCCCTTTTGTTATTGCAGACTATGTAAACAAATACTGTGATGAAGGTTAACCATGTTATCAGTTTTAATTCTCAGTAAATATGGGTGGAAGTTCTTTCTTGTCCTGCATATGTTTCATAATTTTGTTGAAGAAATCAGAGGAATTTTGAATCCTATTTAAACCAATGTAATTCAAAGAACTTAGACATGTTTAATGGCAGAAAATAATAAGTAAATAATTTACATGTTTTTCTTAGATTAGATCTATGCCAAAACTAGAAGTGAAAAATAACTGATGTGCTCGACTAGTTTCACATTCAAAATCTAAGATTATTTAGAGTATTAGTAAATAATAGCATCATAGAATGGTGGAAGTCAGAAGGACCTTTACAAATCATCTAGTCCAACCTCTGGTTATAGGTAAGGACATCTTTCACTAGCATCATAGTATGGTTTGTGGTGGAAGGGACCTCCAAAGTTCATCTAATCCTCCCTTACTGCAATGAGAAGAGATGTGTTCAACTAGATCAGGTTACTCAAATTCCTGTTCAACCTGACCTTGAACACTCCCAGGGGTGTTGAATCCAGAAGTTCTCTGGGCAGCCAGTTCCAGTGACTCACTGCACACATCGTAAGAAATGTCTGCTTTATGCCCATACTAAACTTAGCCTCTTTCAGTTGAAAATTCTCCCCTCTTCTCCTGTCGCCACAGACCTTGATAAAAAGCCACTGTACATCTTTCTTCTATATTTTATGTATTGAAAGGCCACAATGGGGTCTTCTGGAAGCCTTCCTTTCTTCAGGTTRAACAGCCCAAATTCTCTCAGCCTTGTTGCATAGCAGAGGCGTCCCAGCCCTCAGATCATGTTTGTTGAATTCCTCTGGACCTCCTCTAAGAGGTCTTTGTTTCTGTTGTATTGGAAACCTCAGAAATTGATACATTAGTCCAGGTGGAGGTCTCACATATTCTAAACCTTTTTGGTTTTTTTTCCTCTCTTGCCCTAATCTCTTCAGTGTAATCATTTGTAAGCTGATTATCGGCTGCAGTTTCAGGATACAAAATTTTACATCCCAAGGCACAGACATAGTTGAAAATAATATGAAATATTAAAATAGAGCTTCTTGGTTAAARTGTTGCATTAAATTCTAAAGTATTGGAAGAATTTTTCAGTGTCTGAACCTTATCCTGCAAACTCTCAAGAACCTAGAATGTGACAAAACCTAGAAAAACATACGCCTAATTTAATCCTTAAACTTTCTATTAATAAAGCAGAAGGAAATTTGGCACAATGAAACAAAGATCAATTTCTTATAATCTTTAACATTAAAGGTGTGCGCTATAAATCAAACTTTAATGTAAAATAATTTTTTTTTAAATAATGATATATTTAGGTATTTGCAAATTTGAACTATTTTAATAAAAGTGGTTTTACAGCTAGAATGAATCCATATTTATTTGGGGGGAAATATCCTCTTTAGATAAAATCTAAGGCTACTTATTGTAGTTTTTCATAGTATTAATAAGAAAAAAAATCTAAATTGTGAATTGCAAAAATAATTTAAGAAATAGACAAAAAATATCAAGGAATATAGCCTAAAAATGCACATGAAAATATGAAAGCAGCCATACAGGAAATAGGACTGTTCTATAGTATTTCTCCAATTAAATTAATAAGTGTTGAAATATCTCAGGATATTATGAGTAAGGTTCATGATTTTTTAAAATTGTTTTTCTACCTACACATAGGAAACTCTAATCAGATCTAATTAATCTTTCCTAATACTTAAAAAAAATTCCTTGACATAGGAACATTTGAATGTTAATCATAATGAATTGAGTTGTAGAGAAAAAAACTCTTGTTTTCTTTCACATTACTGTACCCAACTATAATTCTCAGTAAAATTGTGGAATATTAATTTCAAATTTTTTGTCTGAAATGGTTTCTCATTATAAAATAATTTGCAGTTCRTGATAGAGAATTTCTATATTTTGCATCTTAAATATGTTAAATCATCAGCTTTCATTATTAGCCTTTAAATTGGTTTCTTCATTTTAATGCATATTAAAACATCAAAATTTGCATGTTTGTTTACATTACTCATAATATATAATATAGAATATTTAACTGAGAAAAGATGCAGCATACTTGTCCTTTTAGTATATGAAAAAGAATTTTAAAAGAAAACGCTAGATCAGTGAACATAAGGTTACTAAATTTTGTAACATCATCCTTATGACAGTTTCTTGTCACATGACATTGAGCTAGAAGGAATTTTCATGTCCCACTGATATATACTGGTAGTCATAAACACTTTYCAATCATCATATGCATATCAGATGGAGTCAGAAATTTTTTTCAATGTAGAATTCCTCATAAGTGCAGCAAGGGTTGTAAATAGTCTAAATATCCTCCATTTCATCAAGACTTAATGTCAACTGAGAGTTTGTTACACATKTGAGTGAAGGATGGCTCATAACTAACTGTAAAAAGAATTTAGTTGAGTCTGCATTAGGTAATAAAAATATGTTCTCTTAGACTTCATCACAGTCTACAACTTCCTCATGAGGGGAAAGGAGGGGCAGACACTGATCTCTTCTCTGTAGTGAGCAGTGGCAGGACCCAAGGAAATGGCCTGAAGTTGTGTTAGGGGAGGCTTAGGTTGGATATTAGAAAAAGGTTCTTTACCTRGAGGGTGGTTGGGCACTGGAACAGGCTCCCCAGGGCAGTGRTCACMGCACCAGCCTGACAGAGCTCAAGAAGGGTTTGGACAATACTCTGAGGCATCTGGTGTGACTCTTGGGGATGGTGCTGTGCAGGGCTGAGAGCTGGACTCGGTGACTCTTGTGGGTCACTTCCAACTCAGCTTATTCTGTGATTCTTTGATTCCATCACATCTGATGTGATTAGTCATTGAGAAAAATTATTTCTGTAACCTTCAATCAAAGGAGCTGGTGGTTAACCTTCCTAAAAAGAAAAGTCTAATAATCTGTACTAATAATTAGGCCTTAGAAAAGAACACATGATTTCACTTAGAAGAAGAATATGTGATTTCTGTTTGGCATAGAAAATAACCTATTTTCATTTTTTCATCATAAAATTCTTTTAGGCATAATGTTAAATAACTTGCCAAAAAGTGAGCTGTTATTATGGAGACTTTACAAGCGTAGAATGATGAGTAGGTCCTATTCCAATTTTGTCATAGTCTAACTAAATACTACTAGAAAATGTAAGCTACAGATTCCCAAAACAACAAAAACCACCCTTGATCTAGGAATTAATTTTTTTAATGATTTCAAATAATATGAAGCAGACTTTTTTTCAAACTAGAGGGTTGTTAAGTCACCTAAAAACCTTGGAAATAAATTATTTTGAAAGGTTATAAATTTTTTTTTGCTATAATTTGGGACTACTTGCAATTTCTTTTTAAACAGGGCTGGCAATCTGCTTAACTGATCTGTGTCACATAATGAAATGGGTAAACAGAGAATCGCCTAACTTCTCARTCTGTGATTTTAAAGCAGACAGTTAACCCTTTTACTTACTTGTGTTTGTTATTTATGAAATAGTTTAAATTCATAGTACCATGTACTTAGACATAATGGACTAAACAAAGTATTTGCTCATGCACCAAAGTTTTCAAGGCAGAGGAAGCTAGTTCTAGTCTTCTGCCTTCACTATTTAGTTCTGAACATACTTTTGTCAGTAGAGAGTTGTGTTCAACCGTTCACAGCATTTTTTGGACATATACAGTGCCAACTAAGGCAGCAGAGCCCTTGTTTTTCTCTGCATGTAAGACTCCAGGRTGCTAACTTCCCACAGAACCCCTCTTCAGTGAGTTTGTCACTTTTGGTCTTTTGCATATTTAGAGTTTGCAAATCTGTTTACTATTTCTTCATAAAAATTGCTCTTATTACTTCTATTTAAGCTTAGACAAACCCCAGAAAATCTGCATGACAGATTATATACATAGTAGGATTAATTCTTTCTACCTGATTCTTGAAATATTTCATTTTTATTTAAAATAGTGTAACTAACTACAAAGTAATGGAGATTTTCTCTCAAAAATATTGATATGTTTGACATATTTTTTGTCTAGAAGACCTTCATTTTATTTGCAAGTTGTTAGAAAAACAGATGGGCTATGAGGAAGAAACCAGAACAGTGGAGCTCCAAGAATTCTAGAATTCAACTTTTCAATACTGAAACTCAGGAATATAATATACCTTTATCTCTCTTTACATAGAAAACTATCTTAAAGTTCTCTAAAAAAATAAAGTAGATGATTCTAAGTAAATATTAAAAGATTCAAACAAAGAGCTGATATTCATATCATGTGTTACCTAGAACTTCCTAAAAGTTCTTATAAAGACTTAGATGTATAATCTTAGATATTATGATTACTTTTTATTTTTATCATTATTACTGTGTTGATTATTCTGAYATTTATATACAGCAGATAGCATTTMACATTATTAATTTATTTGTATATAAATACAAACGTGTTTACYACTAACCGTCCATCTTAGAATTTTCTGAAACATTTATATCTGAGGGAGATTTTTGCTATCAGGAAGTTTTGACATGATGTTTCAACATTTCTAGAATGCAGGGAAATGCTTCACGTCTGTTCCAACTCTGGTGATACCATAGAACTAAGAAATATTTTATGAATACTAGTTATACAGAAGAAAACTGTCTTTGCAATCAGGACCTTGGCTTTCCTCAGAATTCCTTATTTTAAAATGAAAAATTCCCAAGGTTTTGTGCTTGTCTTTTCCCCCCTATTTTATCTGATAATTCTGTTATCAAACTTTTAGCATGGCATATGGGGAATTTGAGAAAATTATAATTCTTCTTCTGCAATACTATAAAATAAGTAGAAAAAATTAGTGGAGGATCAAGTAATTTTGCATTTATAGGGACTCACACCCACTGATATATATGAGGATTTAAAAAAATAATATCTATTTATGAATKTATTTATAAATACATACAGACATGCTTTATAAATGCAGAATCATAATAATATTTCATAAGCATTCTAATCTTTGTACTCTAAAATCTAGGTGATACAGCTGGTTCTTGTGGTGATCCAGGTATCCCAGGCCATGGGTCCAGGGAAGAAAACAATTTTAAAATTAAAAGCACGTTACATTTCAGCTGTGATATTGGATATATCCTGCATGGCTCAGAAGAAAGAACATGTTTGGCAAATGGAAGCTGGACAGGTAGACAACCTGAGTGCAAAGGTAAATCAATTATCTACTCAATTTTTAAACTGTGTTTTTAATACTGTTGATCAGAAAACCAATTTTGCATTKTCAGCTTTCTGTTGTGAACAGGGTGCAATTATTTCGGACTGAAAAATTTTTTAAAATAAGTTTTGCACTATAGCAGTGGCTTGACATCAGGTGAAAAAATTTGAAACCAGTTCCTGGCACCCATGAAACTGCATGTTTACAGGTTTTAAAGGAAAAAAATAAATAAGCTTTTAGAACTCAATTTTTTGATGAATATTTTTTCACTTAAAAATGTCAGCATAACCTGACCATTAATAGCAACCATATAACACCTGAATTTCAGACAAAAACCCCAGTTCTAGAAAACGTCCATGTCAGGATTTCTTTAGGTTTATTCATCTATGTATAAATGGTTGACTTAAAATTTCATTTCTTAATACTGTTGACATTGCTTTTTTTTCAATAGAAAACAAAATGCTGAAACAAGTATATTTGTAAAATATAATTCTGAAAATTTCAAGGTAGATGAATTATCATAAAAGAAAGCTTTAAGAGGATATTTCTGAGGACTCATTTATTGCCTAATTTACCTTGCTTCAGAATAGGAAAATAATTCCCAACAGAWTCTTTTGCAAAAAAAAGTGTCTCGAAAAGAAGAAAATAATTTGAGACCAGGTACACTTAATTTCTACTTTATCACTGTTGACTGTGTTAACTGTATGAACTAGTAATTTAGTTTTAAAATCTTGTTTCATAAACTGGTCTTGTAATATCCTTTCTGCTGATCGAGTATCAAATTTACACTACATTAAAAATATAGTGTATAYATTTGTGTTTATATGTGTATGTATATATATATATTTATGCTTGTATTGAAAGGGATATGCTTTGCCCAACTCTACTATCTGCTATTTTGACAATTTCTATTACAGAAATAAATCAACTCTTTTACATTTTAAGATAGTTTTGATGATATTTCTTTCTTGAAATGATCAATATAGTTCACAGATAAATGGAGGTGTTGGTAGTGCATGCGCAGGTATATTGTTCTAGTTTAGGTCATGTAGATTAGATGTGTATATATATATGTAATCACATAAAAGGATACATTCAAATTCTGAAGTTGAACATTAAAGAACTGGGATAYATCAGGATTCCACCTGCTTGTGATGTTGACTCCATTCAAAGCTTTGAATTAGAAAGATTATATTTCGTTGGTGCTAGAAACATGAAATTAAATCTACGAAATTAAATCTACAAATATAATTGTCAATCAGGGGTTTTTTTTAATAATTGGAAGGATTTTTTTTGCAGCTAATCTTTTTACTAATGCAGATTATGAAGCTAAATTTGTAGGTTTTGTTTCTCTACAAACCAAAGAGGAAAAAATAGTAATTCATGCACACAGTTTTTTACTGTACAATGTGCCTTATCAGTATGTGGTGAAAATTACATTTTTAAGGACAACATAATGGATTTCTACCAAGTAACACTGCTGGAAGAAGGACTGTTCCTCCTCCAATTTTTCCCATTTCAGAAATCATCTTTACTACATTTTGAAAATATTCCACATTTTCCTTTATAGCTGTGCAGTGTGGTAATCCAGGAACAACTGCTAACGGAAAAGTACTTCGTATTGATGGGACTACATTCTCCAATTCAGTGATTTATTCATGCATGGAAGGATACATACTTTCTGGATCATCTGTAAGACAATGCACTGCCAATGGAACATGGTCTGGATCCTTGCCAAACTGCACAAGTAAGACACATTGACTAATGACTAATTTTGTTTTTCCTTTCTTCTGAAAGTAATGAATAAAGTAAAATATAGAAGTCTCATGCCAATAAATTTTCAGCCTTTTCTTGCACTACTTCYTACATAATTTTGTATGCTAAATTCTTTTTTAAAATATAATGCTATGCAAATGTGAAGAATATGTTTTTTAAAGGCAGAGTATAGTAAAATGTGTAGACTGCTGTTTCAGTTTAAAGGAGTTGTATGGTTACATGATCTACCTACTTTAATTCTTTACCAGTATATAGGTTCAATCTTGTTTATGTTTTGTGATATGATATATCTAGACATTTTTTAATTTTGATTGCTTTACTTCATYTTGAAAAATTAGCAGTATAATATTCTGTTCTTCCAGAGAGTAGAAAATGAAAACCTTGTAATGAGCACTTAAGGATTTTTTCCATAGTGACTCCAAAGTTAAAACTGTTGTCCCATTTTGACATACCATCGTCTGTTTGGCCTCATCATTAACCTTAAAACTCCTTTAGCTACCCAACTAACAGAAGCTATTACAGCATCTCTAACATTTATAGTGAGCACTTTGCAACACTTTATTTTCAAGCCCATCTGTTCCTTCTTTATTACATGTCCTAGTTCATCTTTTAGTAGCAATTATGAAAATTTTACATTTATGTGATGCATGAGACTGCCTATCATTTTCAAGAAACATATCCTCATCAGAGGTATAGCAAACTGTTTTTTAAATTTTTAACACAATTAGAGCAACCTAAATAGAAGCCAAAAGCTAGATCATAAAACTTCTTGTTAAATCCATCTTTAATRAATGTTTGCAGTCATAAAGCCTGAGAGAGAGCCCAGTGGTTTTGTTTATCTACTATTTTACAAATTAGAATGAGAACCAGATTWATTGTACCAAAGATAAAGGTGGTTTGTGATGTCAACTGCCTCTATATTTTTTTCTTGTATTTTAGAATAGCATTTTACTGAAATACATGCCAAACAGTCTTCTCAGGACACATTACTCAGATAGAAATATGAGATTTTAACTTGAAATATGTTGACAGAGGAAGTATCATAGTAAAACAAAGAGAGTGAGATTCAGGATATACCACTTTTGTTTAGTCAAGGTGTTATCAAAATTTAGGGGGTTTAGAGCTGACACTGTAAGAAGAGAATAACATAGATGATTTTATGCTCCTTTACAGGCTGGGAGGCCTGGGCAGCATAGCATCAAACAGGACTGACCCGTGTGCAATGACATGCAGACCTAGACCATAGCAAGCTATTGCAGGAATTTCTCACAAAGAAACACTACCATTTCTGCAGCCAAAGAGAAACAACATTCTCATGAGAGGTTCTTGTTGCCCTGCTCAATAGAAAGCAAGGCCGTGCAGTCAGCAAGGTGCAATCACTGAGTTGAGTGCCTGCAGCAGGTCTGTTGCTGGCAGCTGGCTGAGGCTGTGCCCRGGCAGGAGAGTTGTGTGGCACAGCACAGCTCTGAAGGCCACCCTGGCTGGGCAGCACAGGCCTGGGGCTCCCCACCTCCACCCCACTGGGATTCACTGGCTCTCAACAAGAAATGCTCTTCTGGTCAGCATCACTGCAACATTTTAAGATGTTTTTCCCTAAAGCAGTGACTTGAGTGAAGGTGGTCCAACTGAAATGAAACRAAGATTAGAGGAAAAAGGATAAAGCCATTATCTTTGTATTTTAATTCAATCAAAACAATAGTATATCTGTAAAAATTTTGTGGATTATTTTAGTAAAATTTACACATTAAGAACAGTAAATGGAATATTTCAAATAAAGAATGTTTCAGTGTATTTGAAAGTACATGTGTAAATAAGAGAAACAGTTCTGTCTTTTCCAGTTCTGTGTTATTTGAAAAATGACCAAGAAAAATCTATGGCTTTTAGTTTTTAAAAAAATTGAAATTACTGTGTTACTAGGTAAGCTAAAATAGATTGATCTCCAGTTTTCTTTATCAGTATATTATCTACCTGTTTTCTTTATCAGTACATTAGCTACCTTTGCAGTAATTCAGATAACCCTGTGGTATGTTTTCTAGTCCCTTCTGTATCCATACAGTGATTGCATGGGACATTTTAAGATTTCCTATATGCTTGTAATTAGTATCTGCTCACTCAGATCATGGTAAACTGTAGAGAAGGTATATTATATATGTCTTGGATTCTCAGGTCCTGAGTTTTTAGGTCAAGGGAGCTACACCGCAAATACGTAGTCATGGATTTTTTGTGATTTTGGAGATCCAGATCCAGAAAGAGTGATATTCACAGCAGCCATGCTTTGGCATTGAGTTGGAAGTGGCCAGGACGTGTACTCTGCTCAGAAAACTGCTTCTCACATTTTCCCAGAAGAAATAGCAATGCTGTAGGGTGATTTTCATGTTTACTATAAAATAAACGATAAAACACATGGAATGCCATTTTTTGTGTGAACACTGGTCTTCTCTCTCTAAAGACTGTTCCAGAAATTGATACATCCAGTTGACCAAATCTGAGGGAAACTTGCCTGTTTTAACATTATYCTCTGATTACAATGATATAAAACTTTTTATTAACTCCTTATGAGTATTTTATTTCATTAGGAAATTTAATTATCTCCTGACACAAGAAGTCATAAAAGGTTTTACAACCACTCCCACACATTAAAGGGTTCTAGACCAAGATTTTTGTAAGTCATAGACCATGTTTGGGGGTTGCCTGAATATTCTCACCTGTTTATGTACATAGCAACTATGTGAGCACTTATAACATGGGAGGCTTTTGCAGGCATATAYGTTAAATTTTCCAGATTTTGTTTCCTTTCAGGATATCATAGAAAAGTAAAGTAAGTAATGGGCATTTACTTTTTAATAATGAAACTGGACAGGAAAATTTTAGCATATACAGGGGTGATARTGGCATATGTATTATTTCTTTTATTTTTTCTTTTTTTTCATTKTGTAATCTTGAAATTTTCTCAATACAAATTTTACAGTCCTTTACTACTACTGTTTAACTAAAGTATTTATGCTCTCCAGATATAACTGTTACATAGCTCCACATATGTTTGACAGCTAATTAGAATGACATATGTTTATCTTCTCCTGGTGGAGATAAGATTTATGTTACTTTTTTCTCCTTTTTTTTTCCCCAGTCAATGCCTAGTTTTGTAGTGTTTTTTTYCCTCACATATAGATAAATCTCACTTAGATTTGAAAATGTGTTCCTCAACTATTTACTTGCAGTTATCAGTTGTGGAGATCCAGGAGTCCCAGCCAATGGCATGAGATATGGTGATGATTATGTTGTTGGACAAAATGTTACTTATATGTGCCAACCTGGTTATACAATGGAAGCAAATAGTTCCTTAATTCGCACTTGTACTAGCAATGGCACGTGGAGTGGAGCAATCCCAACATGCAAAGGTACAACATTTATTTTACTTGTCAGATATTTCTTCTATGACATTTACCTACACTGTTTATTGCAAATTGTTAATTTATTGTGTATTTCCACAGAAATCAAAACATACTTTTAGTATGAATAAATTGAATTGATTTATTTAGCTGCAGAAACAATGACTTCATCTTTTACTTTTTATCCCTTTTATATTCCTACAAGCACAATATATTGAACAGTTTTTTATAGTTCTGCAGAATACTTTAGTACTTTGCTGGATGGTTTAGATTTGTTAATTGCTGTTAGACTGTCATAAGAAAGTGACCATATATATGTCTCTGCTTTTACAAACAGAACACTCAAACATGTAAAAGACACCTCTGGGAATGATCTAAATATATACAAACTGAACTTTGTCAAAAGCAAATTCATCTGAATTGCTCATCTGAATTTCCCCGGGTCCTTCCTTTATTAGATGGGTACCTTTAAACATCACCTTGCTGCAAAACGATAAATCATTCTTAAAAAGTTCCCAATAAAGATTTTTCTGTTTCATGTTATTTTCTCTACTGTGGTAGTTGAAAGGGTTAACTTCAAGATACTCCTTCATCTTCTTCAAATTGCATACCTGATTTTTATGGGGTTTTTTTGGTTTATTTGTTTGTTTGTTGGGGTTTTTTATTGTAGTTGGGTTTGGGGTTTTTAATGGTAAAATTTAACCCTGTTAAAAATTTAACAGCAAAAAAATCTGAACATAACTGAAAGACAAACTTATCTGTGCCATCAAAAATATTTTCTCTGAGAAACTTACTTTCTCAATGCTAAAACAAGTTCTCTCTAGAATAATTCTTCTCTACATTTGTAGAAAAGCAGCATTACCATTTGGCATATTCTTTCTTGGTTCACAGTAACCATGTCTGATCTTTATTCTTTCAAAACTTCGTTAGCTACCTCTGTACTTACTTTTTCTTATCCATCCTCCTTCTGTTTCATTTTAAGGAAGCAAAGTAACAAACCTGCTAAGCAGTGCTCGTTTTCCTGCCATGAAACCATTTGTCAAACTAGATGAAATTAATTTCAAAGCTCCACCATATTTGCAATTACTTTTCTTGCTGAACACAGTTTTCCCAGTATCTTACCAAGTCCAGTTTAACTCCAATTCACTTTTGACAATTTCAGTTTTTAAGTTACTTTCCTGACACATCCTTAAAGATGTCAAACACTGAAATCCTCTTGATATTTCACTCTTTTTTTCCTATTGGCGTTGTGCTCATAGATAGCCTCAGTTTCAATTAAAAAATTGTTTTAAGAACTGAAGATTGGACATAGTGGTCATATTGACCAAGAGTCTGTCCGTCTCCAAGAGTGGCTGTCAGTCAACAGCTAGAAGATCATAAGACAGAGCAAATATTTTTTATAAAGTCTCTCAGCCTCAAATTCTTATGGTCTACAGGACGCCTAACTGGGACCAAGAGATCTAACTCTGATTTGACTCAAGCAGAATGATACAAAGAAATAATTTTACTATCGATTTTAACTTTGAGTTTTTTAGTCTTTCTGTTTTTGGATATTTCATATTTAAGGCTTGTCTAAATGCCAATTAATAATCCTATGAAGAATCTCTAGTGTTTGCAGAATTTCATTCTACTTTACATTAGTTTGTATAAGTACACTAGGCAAGTTAATAGTGTAATTAAAATAATATATGATATGCAGTAGTGTTAAATGTATAACAATTAGTTTTTACTGTCAGAATGAAGTGCCAGGGTCCTTTGGTACTATTTAGTTAAAATAATTGGAAAATGAACTGGGCAGAAAATACATGCATAATTGTCACTGTGCCATTGAAAGGGGAGTTATAAATACTGCTCTGCTCTGCCAAGTTGGAAAAGGATGCATGTTCATCTGCAGCTAAATATTCAAATATTCTAACATTGTCTTTTTCACAGACTTGCATTTGTAATAAACTTGTAGTTCTTAAACTGAGAATGTTGTGGTACATATTTATGTCTAAGTCTCTGACCAAAATAGAGAAGCGTTCTGGCTTGTTGCTAGGTATTGTTTTGTTTTCCTTTTCTCACCCTAAAATTCTGATGTTACRTCTGTTTTCTTCTACTTCTTCTCTCATTTCCCAAGAATTCACCAATATTTCCTCCCTYATTAGTCAGCTCAGAATTTAAAATATACAGACCCCATTAAAAAGACTATTCGTGAAGCTCTCGGAGAATTAAGACAGAATTCTGCTGCTTAGAGCACTTATTCTGTATTCCTTTTTTAAAAACATCATAGAARTGTGGCAAAAGCTATCATGTCCTTTTCTGGAAATAAAACTAAGGTCCCAAAATCTAGAATTGATTTACTGGCTGGTAAAGGGTTATTTGTTACTAGTATTCTCAAACAGCCATGAATGCTGCTGTAAAGTATTTTTATGGTCTACATAACTGAGATTCACTGAAGAGAATAATAAAAATGTAGAAATGATACCTAGTGAATCCTCTGCAGGTTGCATTCAAATACATATTACTCATCACCTAGTAACTCTGAATTTTTTTAAGCCTGCAAGATGACAGCTGTTGTAAACATTAGTTTGAAGATTATGGGTGCAGCATTTAACTTCCTCTTTGTTGTGACCTGTGTGTTCTCTGCTCAATTTTTAATCACTACATCTTCTCATTTATCCCAACTGGCTTTACCAGATTAAATGGTATTAGATTTTTTTGCTTTCTTTCTCTTTTGCTAGCACAGTTTGCCCTTTTGTCCACCTCATTCGTTCTATCAAATTGGTTTAAATTTCATCCTTTSCCTTTCTGGTTCAGGTTTTCTTTAATTTAATTTCCTTAATACTTTCTCCCTTAAGCTTTTAATTAGCAATTGTCTGTTRGTATACCACTATCCAGTGAATAACAGTTTTATCCTCATCACAACAGTTGTATCTCGTTATTTCTACTGCCTTCCTGTACTGCTTTTCAGTCYTCTGGCCTATAACCAAGTACAAGATGTTTCTATTTTTTCCTAGGAGACCTGGCAATTACAAAATATACTGAAATACTTGTTGGCCTTCTTAGAGGTAGCAATACTAACAGTTTCAAGGAATTGTAAATCCTTACATTTTCTCCCTATTACTAGCWACTAGATGCTTTTTGGTGATGAACTACTCACAAAGCAAATAGTAACCAAACTGTGCTACTTAGGCTTTCAAGTAATATTTTGGAACCGTTATCCTGGAATTTCATCCCTACACAATAAATCTAGCAAATGCCGAAGCTGGTCAACAGGAAGAAAATATGTTATTATTGCCACACTAATAAAATAGGGTTGTCCTTTATGTTGTCTTAACAGAGAAAAAAAAAATTGTAGTAGATTACCGGACATATCTTAAATGTTGTACACGTCATAGTTTCCATACTGGTTTTTTGSTAGTCTTCCTATTTGGTTTGAGGCAATATCCTGGTTTATTTAAGACACTTCATCAATCATCCACTGCCTCCTAAATGAAGGAAACCAGACATACTAACTTCAGGAAATGTGGAAAGAATACAGTGAGAAAGATAGCATGCCCTGACTATATTGTCCTCTAAAAAAAGGTGAAATTAGCCCATATGGTTCTTCTAGTAATTGTGTACACCAGGGATATTTACAGCAGCTGGCCCTAATTATTTTGAATATTATTGCAGCTGTTACCTGCCCAACTCCTCCGCAGATCTCTAATGGAAGGTTGGAAGGAACGAACTTGGACTGGGGATTTAGCATTAGCTATGTCTGCTCTCCAGGATATGAACTCTCTTTTCCTGCTGTTTTGACTTGTGTTGGGAATGGAACATGGAGTGGTGAAGTACCTCAGTGCTTACGTATGTATTCACATCATAGTCTGTATTTCGTTGTATTATGTTTTTTTCTTCTTTGAAGTTTTCACTTTTTTTTCCCCTCCCTCCCTCCTCAAGTGGCTCAATTAATTTCAAACCTGGGATAATTGCAATCCTTCTAAAGATTTATACAATTTTCCAAACTTTTAGTGTTACTAGTAGACTGAGAAGGTCATGGGAATATCTGTAAATCCGATGTGAGCATATATGAGTCTTTAGAAACAGACACCAAAAAAAATATTACAACAATGTGTACAACATAATCCAAAGCAATTCAAAATTAAAAGCTTCTGCCTGGTTTTCAGATCCAGCTACATATGTGATAAGGTAACTTTCATTATAATCCCTTTTATTTCCTCATACTCATCCTAAACTTCCTGTGATGTCACAGAGAAATTTTTCTGGCTGTAATGTTGACTAGGCCCTGGGTGATTCTGTGACAATTATCTATTTTTCACCCTGCAGTAAATAAACCAATCTWTTTGATGCAGTAAATTTTATTAATCTGAAAGTTATAAATAACATTGATGGATTCTTGTATTGCTAAAAATTTCATTACAGTATCCAATCCTGTTCATTAAAAGTGATTGTGATTTTTCTGAGAGATATTCAATTAATTGCACTGAAAAAGAAGGTTTTGTAGTTATTTGCAGAATAATTATACCACTCTGTAATGGTCTTCAAAAAGAAGTCTAACTGGAAGAGGATCATATCTTATTCATGKCTTTAAAGTCTCTGAAATTTAATTTGAGCTTGCCAAGTAGCTATGCTTGCCAGGTAGTTTGCTAAATGTTGCAAAATGCACTTCTCTATTCTTTACTATTTTTTTTTTATTTTTCATCTCTCCCTGTAAAAAATTTTCTCTATTTTGGCTATATCCCAGTACCTTGAAAGCATATATAGACCATCTTTTCTTTTCCTTTTTTTTTCAATTTTATTTTCATTTCATCAATTTCTGACTGCTGCTGAAACTCTGTGTGCCAGAGGTGGAGCATGATGAAAGGCAGTTTTTTCTGGAAGAAAAAGAGCAAGACCACTATTTGTTGCTTTAATTCTCTATGTAGAGCTCTTCTAGAGTCCACTATACTGTGAATATCAGAGACTATAAAAATTATTTTCATGATTTTTTCTTGATTGAAAAATTGTGTCCTTCCTTCATTTTTGAATACCACAAGCTATTTTTTATTTTTAAAGTTGGAATACTCAATATTTCAGTATACTCTAAAAATTGGGCTGTACCTTTAAACTTTTTAAAGGTATATTTAGTACAGAATGCAGCTGCCTGGGAATTAAAGACTATTTCATGCAGATTACATTAACTGAACGTTGTTGATGTGCAATGGTTATCCAYTGGCCTGCAAGAGAAAACAATTGGCAGCCAGTGCTTGTCAAAGAGCTTACGCTAGTTGCCATCTGGCAGAAATGAAGGGGAGCTGGTGAAAGTCATTCTCAATAAGCAGTTCCTGACATCAGAAATTTATTTCCTAGTTTAGTTCCGTAGAGCCTGTAGCTGAAGATGTGCAAGGTACAGTTATGACATAGAATAATTATGCAGAATGGAACATGACCRTTTCCTCGGTTGAGTGTTTGTCATCTATGACCCGGTAAATTTGTTTGCTTAATTACTCATGCACTAATTTCAGTATTGCTGGTTTTATGCGTTTGGCAATGGATGGGAAAAATGTAGATGTATGCAAAAAAATTCCTAACTGCAGATATATCTTCAAATCATAGAATTATCACAGAATATAATGAATTGGAAGGGACCCATAAAGATCATTGAAGTCCAGCTGCTGGCCCAGCACAGAATGACCCAAAGAGTTGTACCCATGTACCTGAGAGCACTGTCCAAAGATTTCTCAAGATCTATCAGGCTTGGTGCTGTGACCACTTCCCTGAGCCTGTTCCAGTGTCCAACCACACTCTGRGGGAAAAACCTTTTCTTGATATACAACCTAAACCTCCCTGACCTTCATATCATTCCCTTGGATCTTGTCACTGGTTAACACACGGAAGAGATCAGTGCCTGTCATTTTGCATGTCTCATGAAGAAGCTGAAGACCTCTCAATGAGGTCTTGCCACAGTCTCCTCCTCTAGGCTGAGCAAATCAAGTGATATCAAACACTCCTCATATGGCTTCCTCTCAAGGCCCTTCACTGCCTTTGCTGCCCTCGTTTGCATACTCTCTAATAGCTTTACATCCTTATATTGTGTCACCCAAAACTTCACACAACATTCAAGGCAAGGCTACCCCAGTGCAGAGCAGAGTGGGACTATTCCCTCCCTTGCCCAGCTGTCGATGCTGCCCCTGATACCCCTGGGACATGGTTGGCCCTCCTGGCTGCCAGGGCACTGCTGGCTCATATTCAACTAGTCACCAAGCAGGACGTCCAGGTCTCTTTCTGCAGTGCTGCTCTCCAGCARTGTTTTCTTCTTCTGGATATCCATCCAGGGTTGTCCCATCCCAGGTGCAGTGTTCTTGTTAAACCTCATATCGTTGGTGATTGCCCAGTCCTCTGGTCTGTCTGTGTTTTTTTCATRGGACACAGATGCCTTCAAGTGAGTCAACAGGTTCTCCCAATTTAGTGTCATCAGCAAACACACTACCTTTGAGTCCAGGTGTTTCAGGATTCTTCTGGACCTGTTTGTACCAGCTGTGTGGTATTCACAGTTAGCATCTGGCAGGTTGAAGTCCCCCAAAAGGACAACGGAAGTTGATTTAGAGCTCTCCCTTGGTTAATTGAAGAATAATTTTCCAGTGTCAACATCCTTACTGTGTGTCCTATAGTACACCCCCATAACAACATTTGCTTTGTGTGTCCCTTGATCCTTACCGAAGGCTCTTAACATGCCATAATATCCTGGTTTTGGCCAGGACAGGGTTAAATTTTTGCAGTAGCTGGGAGGGGGCAGGGCTAAGTCCCAGGTGTTATTCTATAACACCTCACATCCATTTCCATGTGTGGGGAAAGGGATTTCTGCTTCTGAGGAGAAAGGTGTTCTTTCCAGTCAGAAAAATACACTGTGATCAGGTCAGATTGGGTTCTGCAGCAAGCAAATCAGCCTATCTTTTGTATACTTTTGTAATTAATATTGTTGCTGTTACTGTTTGTTTTCTTATTTCATTGCTGTTGCCAGTAAATTGTTCTTATGTTAACCCATGATTTTTGCCTTTTGTCCCTGTAATTCTCCACCCCAGCCTGACACAGACCAAGAGGAGTGAAAGAGAGCAGCAGGGTACTTTTAGGGAATCACAGTGGGGGGCCCTGAATTTGGAAGTGCCATTCCTAAACCAGGACACATAACAAACAGCAAGCTCTTGACACCCCTCTCCCCTTCCTCATCCCCCACCTCACTTACCCTGCCTACTGCTCCTGAGGAGTGTGTAACCCTCCGTACTGGCACACAGTCACAGGCCTGATCCCACCAGTTTTGCTTGTGCCAAGGATGTCATATTTCATGGCCTGAGTCAAGGCTTCTAGGTCTTCATGGAGAAGACTGAGGGATCTTGCTAATAYTAAAACTCTGGCATGCCTTCCCATTGCTTTTCACAGATGAACCTGATTTTGTCCCTTTCCCTCTTCCAGTGTAGTTTGAAATTGTACTGGTCAGCCCTTCTAACTCCTGCACAAAAACCATTTTTCTCCTCTGAGAAGAGAGTCTTCTGATTGCCATTGAATAGCAGTTGATCTGATGTTGCATAGACCATAATATAATCAAAACCCCTAATGCTCCTCTGATGACTCCATCCTCAGAGCCATCTGTTGATCAGTTGGGTCTGCCTGTTACTTTCAATATTCTTCCCTGATACTGAAAGGATTGAAGAAAACACTAGATGTCCTCCTGATCCTTCAAACAATTGTGCTAAAGCCTGAAATCTCTTTTGATTACCCTCGGACTTCTCTTTGCTACCTCATTGCTGTGGCCATAAAGAACAGCAGATAATAATCAGACTAGAGAGTTTACTAGTAATGTCCCAGGCTCCAGAGAGGCAGCAGGCTTCTCTGTGAGTAAGGTCTGGTTGGCATATTCGGTCCTCTGATTCCCTCAGAGGGGTTCACCTATGAAAACCACCATTTTTTTATTTGACAGAGGTGGTCATGATTCAGGGGGTAGTTTATTTAGGCCTCCAATTCCAGAAGGACCTTAATATGCATCTTAAGTTGTCAGTCCATTTAGTTCCTGGACCAGAAGGGCAGTAAATTTGCTAACAGTGCATTTACTCAATTATAACATGCTRTAGACATAAGGAATCCTTAGGTGATAGGAATAAGGTAAAAATATCCATTTAAGAAGAGATTTTTATGAGTGAAATTTATCCTGTCTAATTACAGTTTATTAGTATCTGACTTTTAAATTGCTACAGAAGTTTCTTTATTATGAGGTATTTTTGGTGTTTCATTATTGTTAACTGTTCTAACTTTCAAGTATTGTAGTTCCATACATACCAAATCTTGCCTTTCAGTGAAGGGTGACGAAGTAGGACTTTATGACTCCTAAARTCTATCTGCTAAATCCTTTAATCATACAAAAATATTGAGCCCTGGGTAGTGTCAAGAAAGCAGGAGAGGAGAAGATTAACATGGAAGTTTGATACACTCTTTGATTGCTCTCTAAAGATTTTCAGACACAAGTGGTTTGGGGCATGGAGGAATTGTGGCTATTCTGACTTTAATGAAATAAGTTGTCAAATYGATATGTTAAGTGTGAGGTACTGATCAAGCACATTATATAGTCATTTTGAACAACTATCAGAACTAATACAATCTAGCACACCAAATAATTTATATCTGGTCTCTCTGAATTCCTGTTAAATGTTAAATGTTAATGTTTCCATATTTGACCTGTGTTTAATAAAATAAATACAGAATTTTGAGTAATTTCTTCACTTAGTTCAGCTAAGAGCWAAGTGTTATTTTTTTAAAAAATAAATGCTACATTCCATTTCTATCATGTCTTTTTTCACAGCAAAGTTTTGTGGTGACCCTGGAGTACCTGCTCAAGGGAAAAGAGAAGGGAAAAGCTTCATCTATCAGTCAGAAGTCTCTTTCAGCTGCAACCCTCCTTTTATTTTGGTTGGCTCTAACACCAGGATTTGCCAAGCAGATGGAACATGGAGTGGTTCTTCTCCTCGATGCATAGGTATGATTATGTCCATGAATTTAAATTTCTTTTCAAGCTTATTATTCCTCTTCTTGCTAAGTCAATCTAGGATTTTTCCATTGTTTTGCATTATCTTGGTGGTACTCTATAGTCTCTAAGAATCAAATCACTTTGTTTTTGTCTCTGTGGTTGGCTTAATTATTGCATGTTGCTGAGCAAGCTTAATTTTGTYATAGAATCGTGAATTTAATAAAAATACTGTAATTTGTTTTGTCTTTAATATATTGCAACATTTTTTAGAACCTACTCGCACAGCATGTGAAAATCCAGGAGTCCCAAGGCACGGGTCACAAAATAACACATTTGGCTATCAGGTAGAGTATACCTTTTTTTATTTACTTGCATAAATATTTCAGTATTTTATACTACCACAAAGTCTAGAAACATCTGATTAGAGGTTCAGAGACTGCTTCTGTAAGAGTTGTTTGCTGCTGTGTTGCTCTGTTTCCTTATTTCTAGCTGTTGGATTACACTAACTCTGTGTCCCTATCAGCAATGCACTACATGAAAAACTTGTGATCAAGTTCTGCTTGATTTCACTTTGAAGAGTTTCAGTATCTCCCACCAATATAAGTGCTTCCTACAATTTATTAAATAGGCTTTTTGCTCCTCGAAAGTGTGCATACTGTGTGTCAAACTGCTAGGATAGACATACTCTAAAAAACAGGCCTTTTTTCCTGAGAGGAAATCTGTTTGGAACCACAAATGAATTACAGAGTCCCAGACTTGTTAGGAGAACTTCTAGTCCACTACCCATTCTCAAAACAGGCTCAGCTAGAACAGGTTTATGAGGGCTGTCTCCAGGTGGTTTTGAATATTTGCAGGGATGGAGATTCAACAGTGCCTCTGGGCATCCCATTCCAAATTGATCACCCATACAGTGAAAATGAAGACTTATTTCTTAGTTTTAAAGAGAATTTCATATGTTTCAATTTATACCTATTTCTTCTTGTTGTGTCTCTGGGCATCCCTGAAGAAAATCTGCTTCTGTTGCTTGTCCTGCCCCCAGGGCTTTTTTTTTTTGTTTTTTTTTTTTTTCTTGCAGGCTGGATAACCCCAGGTCTTTCAGCTACACCTTGTATTTCAGATGCTGTAGTCCCTTAATCAATTTTGTGGCCCATGACTGGACCCAGTATAGTATAGTCCTTGTCTCTCTTGCACTGGTGAGCCCAGCTCTGGACCCAGGACTCACTTATGACTCACTGGGGCTAGAGGGGAAGAAACACCTTCCTTGACCTGTTTTCACTGCTCTGCCTGATGCCRTTCTGGAGACTGTTTGCCACATTTTATACAAAGCTGTGTTGTGGCAAATGGTGCTTACATATGTTTCTGTTGGAAAAGAATTGAGAAACAGAAAATCATTTTGAACTGCTGATTTTCTGATTCACACAAAACACATGTCAGTGAGATGTTTTCATGGATGAATGGTTTAGAGATGCAAAAATGTACCTTATAATTTGCTGGGAATCTTGTGAACAAAGAGAGAGCCCAATCTATCCTGTGAAATCTGTGTTTGATGTCAGGGCTAAAAGCTCCAGGCACATGAAGAGGGATGAACAGAAGAGTATCTAGCAGCTCCACAGGTCTCTGTCTAGTAGGAGGAGAATAAAAAACTGAAGTTTGCTGGAAATGCAAGAAAGGGCTGGGTGAAATTTGAACAAATTTACAAAATTAAATTAGYTTTTAAAAGCAAATTGTAGCTAAAGACTTTTGAAATTTTCATGGCCAGAAATTTCTTTGGTTTATCCTTTTGGTCACCTTCATGCAGTACTACTCTGGCTTGGTTTTTAGCAATATTTGGATTTTCAGATTGTGCTAGATCACAATCATATGCAAGTGATAATAAAATTGTCTAAGTTTTCTCTAGGAACTGAAAGTGCTGCTTTGTGCCAAGATAGGATACGTAGAGGCAGACCTTAGACTAACTTAGTTTGGTTATAATACAATATTATCCTAGGGGACAACTCTTTATTCAACTATGTCTCAAACAAATAATTTATTAAGCATTTTGTATGATTTTAATATCACAGTTTCAAATATTAATGAGCTTTCATTGAAGAAGGTAAGGCAGTCTCTCATTTGTGCTGTAGTTGTGAGTAAAATATCACTCATAGCTAGCATGGAACTGTAAAAATATCAAGCAAAATGTCAATTAACAAATCATTTGTAAAATAAGTGTAAATGCTGGCAGAATTTACAACCCTGTAAATTCTAACAACAAAACTTAAAAATTGTAAACAATTATAAGATTAATGCCCAGTATTTAAGGTGTAAGTGCTATAGTCTCCTTACCCAGCTACCAAGTTATTCTCATGTTCACACAGAGAATTTGATTTTATGTAGTAATTAAATGTGCAATTTCTGGTTACTCTAAGCATGATTGCTTAGTTAATACATAAATGGGTAGAAGTATCAGTCATACAGATGAAGCTGAGCTTAGCTCTTGATTGGGTTGGAACAATTGTGAAAATTATTGGTTCTAGACAAGTTATTGTCTGTAGAKCCCAGAAAGAAATTTTGCATTATCATATATTGTATAATGTTATGACTCCTTTAAAACCACAAAAATATTGTTAATTAATGTATATTATGCTATAATTAACTTCCTGTGTGAATGGGAAAATGGGGATTTTTGCTTCTATCCATAGCAGGAAGGTAAAGAATAATAATAAATTGTTCCAAAATACTGATGTGGKTTTTTTGTTTTGTTTTATTTGGGTTTTGTTTGTTTTGTTTTAACTGTCTTAAATACTTAATATTTAAATTAATATTAGTAGGGTAACTTAATTGAGTTAATCGTCAAACTTTAAATTTATTTCTCTGTCTCATTAAAAAAAAGCAAACTGTAGCCTTACACTTAGAATTCAAGTTCTCATATGTGGAATACTGTTTTAAGTACTTTTCATCAAATCTCACTAGTACTTCTTTTATCTGACAAAAATCACTCACTGACACTTGCTTTTCACAATGCTGATGTCAAGTTATGAGCTTCCACAGCACCATTGCTTTGTTCCTGTTTTTTCCCCTACTCTTGATTATCTGTTTTCCTATCTCATTGATTGGACTGAAAGTTCAGGCAAACACAAGATAATTCTAGGCTTGACTAAAAGGCGTGTCTAAACCTGACGTCCTGGAACCTACAACCTACACAAACAAGAGCACCAGTATCACCACGTCACATTTGAATGATGTTTCAACTATTAAAAAAGAGCTTCGTAGAAAATGAGGCAACAGAATTTTGCAGGGACTTTATTGTTCAGTACTGAATTCTTCAGGCATAAGCAGTTTCTTATGTGTTCAAATAACATCAAAATACCAGTTTAGTTCTGCTTGGATATCTGGCATGGCATGGAAATGAGTACCATCATCTGCTTTAATTGTTTTGAATACATACATCTAGGATGTTTACCTTTCATCTGAGCCATTTTTATTTGACAGATCTACCTTAGCAGTGTGTTACAATGGAGACAAAATAACTTTAGAACTTAGTGAATACTGACTTCATCTGTAACGTGCAAAATAAATCACTCCTTGGAAAGAAACTGTGGGTTTGAAATACTTCTTCAGCTATATTGCTAGAAACAGAAAAGCGCTTATAGCACTTTCACCATAAGCTATTGTAGCACAAGGCACTCAATTGAAGAAACAGTTTAGAACTGCTTAGATCAGTCAGTCATATRTATAAGATTTACTACTTCTCATACTTTTCCAACATGTTTTGTAGAAACTCAGCTATCTTCCCTTATATTGAGGCCTAAACTGAGCCAAAGAGCAGTCTTAATTTAAAAAGGAAAATGGACACAATGATAGCCCTCTGCTAGCTCTTGGGTTCTATATTATGAAATTCWATATGAAACTTGATCTGCAGATGTTGAGCAGCCTTACAAATAATCTCRTTCTGTAAATGTAATGCTTATAAAAACTTCAGTGTTGATTAAATTGTAAGATGAAGTTCCAAGAGAAGTGCTCTACTACCAGCACAATATAGCTCTCTCCATTAGCACAGTTGGCACCACCACTGCATCAATGAAAATGTAATTTAAGCCATATCAGACACCATGTATTTTCCTGCTTCTCGTTGCCCTGAGGTCTCTGCTGTCAGTGTGTTAGTGTCACAACCTGAAGYGCTTCACTGGCACGAATATGATTTTTCTTTTTCTTTTATTTTTTTAGTCTCTGTCATTCATGTTTCACCTGAGGTTATTTGTAATGTTTCTAACACACTTTTAAACCACTCACACTACAGCTCATTATTWTACACATATATTTCAATCTATACTATAAGGTACATTTCACCTATGTTATATAGTTGTTCTTTTTTATCTCTGAAAACTGATCATGTCTAGGCCTGTATGTTTTTAAGGGTGAGTTTTTCACAGCAACAGAATCTCCAGTGCTAAGACTGTGTTGCATCTTTTGTCATAGTCACACTGTAGTCATCCTCAGAGTATCCCGCTGTCTGCATTTATCAAGGGCTTTTCTGTCGTTCCAGTACCAGGCCTATATTTCTCTGTACTGCATCAGATTAGTGGGAAATAGCTCATTCTGCACATACTASATGCTTTTTCTTCTGCCATGGATATAATCTGTGGTTGGGCCAGACAAAGATAGAGAAAGGCATAAAACTTGATCATAGCTACCCGATCACAGGAAATTTAAATTTTACTTGTTTACTTTAGAAACAAAACAAAACAAAGCTGAAACAAACACAAAAYTGCAGGCAGCTCAAAACTCTTTCAGACAAAGGAAGCCTGTCAAGCTTCTGCCCAGTAATCTTGCAAACTCAAACCCTGTTATAAGGGCAATAATATATTAGTGGGTTACCTAACTACAGATTTAGTGAAGACTTAATGAGGCATGTTTTCATTCACTTAAAATGTAATGCTAAAAGGTACTGAAGATAAATAACTGGCATTCTCTTAGCTTCTCAATTCTTCAGCACAAATTACTGGGTATAAAGAGATTTATTAGAGTGTCTTCATGTTCTTTGGTGGAYTGAAATCTAAGAAAAAACTTGACTGTAGAGTAGCTCATGAGAGTTAGGAGTATCTTCCAATCTTACAAAAATATAAGAAATATGAAGGATAATAACTTATTATTTTGATAATTTTTTCCAGTATTTTCATCTTATTTGGTGAAAAAAAATTATCCAGAGTACTTTATAAATGGAATGAGGTTAATGTTTATTCATTTTCTTCTCAGATTTATGAATTTTATTCTCAGATTCTCTTGTTAGAGAATAACAAATATTCACTCTTCGGGCTTTAACAAGAAAAAAAAAA
>JACDOX010000312.1:0-61781 GCA_014549065.1 Cardinalis cardinalis | reverse complement strand
TTTTTTTTTTTTTTTTGATGCAAGCACCGTTGTCCAGAGTACTAATGATTCTACTTGAGCTACAGAATCAAACTTAGAACAAACCTGAACATCTCAGGACTGGCAATTTTTTCAGCACAGAATACTGTATTGTAGCGCCATCTGGTGCCTCTGACGCAAGAATATTGCAAAGTAAACCACAACACTTTTAAAAATTACTTTTATTTGTTTAATAATTACTATACATACCCTATATATTTTATAGGATATTTATTACACGTTAATTTTAATATTATTTTCATTTATTTGTAGTCTTGAACAGCATGGCRGCACTTAAACATCTTCATCCCTTGGGCAGCTGCTGCATTTTTGATGCTGCTTTGGTGCTTACATATATAAAGGTTGTGTTTCTTGTGAAACCATAAAATCATGGCATGGTTTGGGTTGAAAGGGACCTTCAAGATAATCTAGTTTCACCCCCCCTGCCATGGATAGGGACACCTTCCAGTAGACCAGGTTGCTTAGAGCCCSATCCAGCCTGGCCTTGAACACAGCCAGGTATGAGGCATCAGCAGTTTCTCCAGGCAACTTGTCCTGGTCTCTCACCACCCTCACAACAAAGAACTTCCTCCTAGTATCTAGTCTAAACCTACTCGCTTCTGAATCTGTTCCCACTTGTCCTATCACTACATGTGTCTGTAAACAATCCCTCTCCAGGTTTCTTGTAGGCTCACTTCAGTTACTGGAAGGCCGCAATTAGGTCAGAATGAAGCCTTTTTTCCAGGCTAAAAAAACACAGCTCTCTCAGCTTTTTCTCAGAAGAGAATCCCTCAGAACATTCTGGTGGCCCTCCTGTGGATTTCCTCCAACAAGTCCATGGTTTTGTGCTGAGACACTCAAAGTGGGACACAGCACTCTGGGTGAGGTCTCATCAGAACAGAGTAGAGGACAAAATCACTTCCCTCWACCTGCTACCCGCGCTGCTTTTGGTGCCTCCTTGGATGGAACTGGCTTTCTGGGCTGCAAGGGCACATTGCTCTTTCATGTCCAGCCTCTCATCCACCAGCTCCTCCAAGTCCTTCTCAGCAGGGCTGCTCTCGATCTCTTCATATCCCAGCACACCCCTGCTATAAGGCRTAGTGCAGCACCTTGAGCTTGGTCTTACTAAACCTCAGGATGGTCTCATGGGCCGCTTCTCAAGCTTTTCCAAGTCCCTCTGGAYGGATCTCATCCTTCAGATGTGTCACACACACCACTCAGCTTGGTGTCATTTGTGAATTTTCTGAGGRTGCACTCAATCCCTTCACCTATGTTGTTAAGGGAGATATTAAATAACAATGATTCCAATACTGAACCCTGAGTGACGCCATGCGTCATTGATGTCCACTGGGATTGACACCTACCCTCTGGCTGAGACATTGACACCTACCCTCTGGATGTGACTGTCCCGTCACTTTCTTACCCATCTAACAGTCCACTGATCTAATCAATCTTTGTCCAATTTAGAGAGTAGGATGTTTTGGGGGATTCTTGAGAAAGACTTTACAGAAGTCCAGAAAAATGATATCTGCAGTGCTTCCCTTGTCCACTGATGTGGACATATGAACACATCTTTCTTAAGGCTAGTACTTTTTAAAAGTAATATATTGATGGTGATTGTTTTAACTAAAATCTTTACCATGAAATTTWAAAAAAAAAGGCTTCTATAGCTACTTGGTGCAATTTCTAAAACTTGTAGTACTTTACTACTTTGTGCTTAATCATGCAAGTGATTTAGTGTATTTCCTTCAAAATMTTTTACAAGTAATTACATAGTCCAGTGAACACAGAAAAGAGCAAAATAAAGGGAGATGAATTTTAAATAACATCCTGTGTTGATGAGCTACTATCTCTAGTTCATGGGTTATTATTAAATTTCATTCTGATGAGAAACTTGAGCTGAAATGGAATAGTACTATAAAGTTTCAAATGAATACTTCTAGCAGTGAAATGCTGTKTCCCAGTACTAAACTATGAGGAAATAATCCACATTTTACCTTTGAGCATCAGTCTGAATCAAGTGTTACACATTTAAGCAAAATAATTAAAAAATCATACTCRAACCAGAACTATAAATGTGCTGTCACAGATAGTTTAATGTTTTCAGCTTCTTGTTTAAACATGAGTTGATAAATATATTAATACAGGTCACTGCAGAACAGTAGATATGATCTATGCACCTTAATATTTGAGTTAAGTGCTCTGCTCACACTATGTAATACAATACTCTCTGAATTATGTACTTCTAATCTAATTTCCTCGCTTTTGATGGAAACTAAGAATTATTTGCATTTTCATCAATTTCACCATGACTGGACATGCTGAACAAGTTATTCCATTTTATGTTTGTGCAGAGACTGTAAGAATTCTATTTTCCTTTTTATGCAACACATACCCATAATAAGGATAATAATTAAAAGCTAATCTCAGATGAATTGCTATTGTAAATTGTAATGTACTTGTGTTCCAGTTTCTATTATCAAAGCGGTATGAAGAGCTCCTCTCATCAAAAAACAAAATTAAAATATCATAGGAACATTCTGAAGCATGAGACAGTGTTGTTGACCAGCCCCTATATGTTTCTCATTATAATCTGTGAATATATCCAGCATTCCCCAAAGGGAGATGTAGTTCAGCAAAAGTCCAGCAGAATCTWATACCCATTTCAGTTCTGTGACTTACCCTGTTTGTGGCAATTTTGCCCAACTGGCTCTCCTTTGGCCCAAAGTGGGGAAGGCRCCGTAAGCTCTGTTTCCAAACTCACAGTTCATCAACTGTTCCAGGCCCAAAGCAACACACGAGAGAGACCACAGATGATGAGGATTCGATTTTCTTCCATGGTGGATCTAATTTTGGGGGGARAGTAATTCTACTGAGAATGAAGCAGTTTTTTATTTCATATCAAATTGTTCTGTGAAATTAATTTACTTTCCAGAGAAAGGGAATCACAACTTATCAACTCTGTATTATGTGAAGGAGTGATCAAATTTAGGAAAAAAATCCCAGCTTGATAGTTGCTCATAACAATATTATTGTGTTTTCTACTTTTCAACAGGTGGGAAATGTTGTTCAGTTTCAGTGTAAAAAAGGACACCTGCTCCATGGTTCAACAACACGAACTTGCCTTCCTGATCTTACATGGAGTGGCATCCAGCCAGAATGTATACGTAAGAAATTATTAATTTTCTTCTTTCCTCAGTTTTTTAATCGAGATTATTTAGCTGCAGTAACATTGTCATAAAGTTAAGCTATATGTATTTATTAACTGAAAGTTAACAGAAATCTGCATTACTAGCATACAGCAGCTAGAAATATGATTCTGAGTGATTTTTTTCTGTATAATAAAATACAACTAAAAAAAAAACAGATAAAATAGGCAGATCTTCATCATCTTCATCCAACGGCAATTTCTATGTAAGAGGGTGCAACCCTTCCAACTCAGAGAGGAGATGGTGAGAATAGGACATATGAGATGGCCCTATTCTAAAATACACAGAAAAGCATATAATTAAAATCAATTCTAGTAAAGAGTTTGAACTGTTTCCCAGCCAAGGAGTCACAGTATTTTAAGATGCGGAAAAAAAGTGTTTGCAATGGGAAATTTTTGAATCTGAAATAGAGACAATCTTCTTTGAATATAGACAGCAGCACTTCAATTCATAGATATTTTACACTTTGGTAAATAATGATAATGTACTGAAGACATAAGATCATGGTTWATCTTTCCAGTTCAGCTAGTCAGCTGTATTTTCTGGAAATAGTCTTACTTTGTAAGGTCTGACCCTATAGAATGGCTCAGTGAATGGAGAACATATCCATAGAAGGAAACAGCATTACTATTATTTCAGCTGGTGCTAGCATTAATCTTAAGCAAACAGAAAATCAGTAGCTCAGTGTGGAGGGTGAACTCCTCTCTTAGAGGTATGCTGTCTTTGAGATAACACATAAATCCCATATTCTGGTGATTGTTAAATATATAAGACTCTTCATATGACATTAGAAATGGTAACTTAATTTTTCTGATATTTACAACTCACCTTAAATTTCTCCTAGACCTTTCACAGTGTTTTCCAACTGACCATTTACTTAACTGTTATCCAATGCTACATAGATATCATAAGTGGCGTAAGTCACAAGCTATGATTGCTTTTAACTCTGATGTGGTGTGTGCTGTTTCTGTTCTCATATGCAGACAATTAATTTTGTTCATGCAAGTGCATTTCAGTCTGTTCTTGGTCCCTTGGAATTAAAAGCTCCATGTTTAAGGGTGTATTTACTGACTTGTGGTGATATTTTATAGACTATATAGTAATTTAGAATGTGAATTAAAATATATTAATATGTAATTTCTATTGATTTTTTACTTTGCTAATTAACTGTCAGAATGGGCATATATTATCTTTTCAGAAATATTGTCACCATTTTGACAGAAGGATATTTTATAATTTTTTTGCAGCTCACAGCTGTAAACAACCAGAAACACCAAGTCATGCTAATGTTGCAGGAATGGATCTTCCCTCACTTGGTTATACATTGATTTACACTTGTCAGCCAGGCTTCTTCTTGGCAGGAGGATCAGAGCACAGAGCCTGTAGGTCTGATGGCACATGGACTGGGAAGGTTCCAGTTTGTGAAGGTAAGCTTTTCTGTTTCCCACTGCATCTGCCATCTGTTGTATTTCAGAGCTTTTCCCTCRATGTGTTTAACAAAAGACTGGATGTGGCACTTGGTGCCATGATCTAGTTGAGGTGTCAGAACATGAGTTGGACTCRGTGATCTTATAGTGATTGGTCACTTCCAACCTAGAAATTCTGTGATTCTGTGTGATTCTTTACTTGCAGTTGGCACATGCATACCAGCACTTTGATTKGGCCCAGTCAGCATGTTTCAATGAAAGGCAGGTCCAGCTTGATGAACCAAGTCTTCTTCTGTARCAAACTGACCTGCTTAGTGGTCACTCAGTCCCTGGCACTGGTGAGACCACACCTTGAATAGTGTGTGCAGTTTTGGACCCCTCACTCTGAGAAAGATATTGAGGTACTGGACTGTTCCCAAAGAAGAGGAATTAAGCTGCTGAAAGGTTTGCAGCAGAAGGCTTATGAGGAGAGGCTGGGGAAGCTGAGCRTCTTTATCCTGGAGAAAAGGATCCTGAGGGGAGACCTTATTGCTCTCGATAAGTACCTGAAAACAGGTTGTAGCAAGGAGAATGTTGGTCACTTCAAATTAACAAGTGATGAGAGGAAATGGCCTAAAGCTGTGCCAGACGAGGCTTAGGTTGGACATTATGAGAAATTTTTAGGAAAAATTAGGAAGAGTTGACAAGCATTGGAACAGGCTGCCCAGGAAAATGGTGGAGGTAGATGTGTAGATGTGGCATTTAGAGCCATAATGAAGTGGAGGACTTGGTAGTATTAGGTTAGCTATTAGACTCCAAGATTGCAGAGGTCTTTTCCAACCAAATGATTGAATGATTTTGTAGCAATTTTTGARAAAGATTCCTAAAGTCTAAGATGTCTGAATCACTGTGTGAAATTAATACAAAGAGTTACTTATTATTTTATATTTTTATGTAAGGAACTGCATACTACTAGAAAATAAAATGTATCTACTTTGTCCTTGCTGATCCCACTTTGTTTCTAATTTTCACTACCCACTTTTTCAAGGTAGGACATGGGAAACATCATAGCCATGTCATGGTAAGCAAGGTGGTTTTCGTGTGAGATAAGGAATATACTCAAGTGTAAGAACTGTTTTGAATTTTATTTCCTGAATAATTAAAGGCCTTTTCAGATTACTGTTACCTAATGTTTCAGATGTAGTTATCCCCAGGGCTCTTGCAAAGGCATTCAAAGGCTTTTTAGCCAAACACTGCTACTTGGACGGGAAATAGGAAATGAATAGTTTGTATTACTAAAAAACAGGTGTCCTGGAATTGCATGCCAGACGAGTGCTGGGGGAAAATAAAGCAGAGCTTTGGGAAAGTGCTAGAAAGCTTGCAGCCAGGAAGATTATGATTTGTTCAGTAGTTGGAAAGTATTATGGCAGGCCAAATGTGATTCATGGATTGTATTTTGATTCAAGAATTTTATGCTGCTGCTGCTGGAAGAAGTTGTTCAGGTCTTACTATGAATTTCACAAAAATTACTTGGAATTAGATGAAAAGGAATAAAATTAGCTAAGACCTCTAAAGGGATATGTAGGGGAATTAAACTAGAATTTGATGCTTTAAATACAAAATTGAAATCTTGAGATTGCAAGGATATGGGCTTAGAAACTTAAACTTCATAGTTAACTAGTTTTAGTTTTGAATTTGTACCTAACATTTCTATTTAGGTTTTTTTTTGTGTTTCAAATTTCAGTTGTGGACTTGACTAGAAAATTTTCAACTTGACAAGGCAAATTGACTCATCATCTTTTTATGCTAAAACCCAGCTGGAAAGTCTGATCCAGATATTTCTAATGTGAATTTAATGTAGTCAGAAAGCATACGCTGTTGAACCATGCCCTCCAGGTCAACAATGAACAGTGAAGCTCAGTAAGTTTCTTTCAAAACAGTGAGGAAATAAAAGTTAATCAATCAGTAGTAACAGTCCATGAGAACCTTAGGTTGCATTTCAACCCCGCCCTTGCTTCTTCACAGTTTTAACATACATGACAAAAAAACACCTTTTTAAAAAGCTAAAATTTATTCTCAATAAAAATATTCTCAGTACTTCTTGCAAAATTTACCTTTTTATCTGGAAAAATACTCAACTTAGGAGCAAGGTAGTTTCTTTTCTTGTGTATTTTTTTAGAACATGGATTGAAGAGAAAAGGCCTGGGTTCRAGGCCAAGACCCAAAATACAAAACATTGAAATCATAGTTGGAGCAAGGAATTGTGTCTACTGCTACATGAGAATATTTTACATTAGGAGACAGAATTATTTGTCTTATTTTCCAATGAATCCAAATGAGTAAAAAAAAAAACAATAGCTTAATCTCCAGGAAATTATAAAGTCCTAGTGTGTTTAGTTAATCATATTCAGTGATGGGACAGTTTTTGCTCTAAGCAGAGAAGAAATTATATTCTCCAACTTCCAGTTCTCATATCACCTGAGCAGTAGTAGATATACTGGGCAGCCTCTTTTGTTTGTTTCTTTCTGTTTTTATCCTTTAAAGAATCGGGAAGCTTCTCCTTCAATATTAAGAGATTAAAGCAATACCTGTGGGTTTTCAGTCTTGAACACAAGATGTCTCAGTACTGTTGAAGATAGTTAAGTCCTGGAGAGCAACTATTTCAAGCTCCTTTTGTTATGTGTGTCTTCCCTTTTTGGTCTTACATTGCAGTCAATGCACTGTTCACTGTTCCTAATCCAAGTGACAGAGCCAGGATTAGGTGCTATATTAGAAGGCATCTCACATATTAGGTGCATGATCCAGGACTATAAATTCTGAAACATGGATTCTGAAGTGAAACCCTGCTCTGTTTGACAGCTGAATATGATTTAATAGCATACAGGTGCCTGATTTAGGAGGATATGAGGGAACAGAAGAAATTTGTGTGCCAGTGCTCCTGTGATACTAAGGTTTGATACCAACTGAAATATCACTCATATTTGAATTTTAAACATCATCCTATATGCTTTTAAACAAATAAATTCCATGATGGAATTTTTTTGTTGTTTCTGAGTAACATCTTACTACTGATTTCTCTTTATATCTTTTATTCTTTCTAACAGCTGGTTCTAAAATATTAGTGAAGGATCCCAGACCAGCATTGGGAACACCAAGTCCCAAACTAAGTGGTAAGTACTCCAAGGCTTCTATAGTTATAAACCATTTCTGTAGAAAAAACAATGAGGATGAGTTTAGTGAGATTGCACTGAGTGGTTTAGAATGTGTAAAGGATTATTAGATGAGGCACTGGAATAACAAGGGGGAAAAGATAATTAAATTATTCCCTAATTTTGAAGTTCATCTATCATATGGTGTAATTTATATCTGTATACAATTTCTGTTATGTAATAACAGAAGAGTTTTATTGGTTTCACTAAAATCACTGTGTTCTGTGTAAGATCCTATGTAATTTGCCTATTTAGAAGCTGTACTACTCACCTTGAAAGAATTTAAGATGTTTTGCAGTTTTCTTCCATCCTGCACTTTCTTACATATTTCTAATTTAAATTGCTTTACCTAAATACCTCATATTAGCCTTGAACCTAGCCTTTATTAAAAAAAGCTAATTTTAGCTGAGACAAGGTAATCTCTCCAATTCTGGCTCAAGTCTCCAGTTTTAACAGATTTGCTAAAAACCATCTTTTGATATCCTGACAAGAGAAGCTCTCTATCCACTGAAGAGATTTTTTGAAAAGAACAGTCTCTTAAGTAAAATTTACCTTTGGCTATAATAAACCAATTGAATTTCTGCTGATAATGAATAAGATTCAAAAGTAGTACATTAGCATATTGGGATTTAGGGGATTTTTTTAAAAATATTTTGTGTACTAATTCAAAACAGTGTTTTTCAATGACGTTCTGCTTAATGGTAGGCATCAAGTTTTTAATTCTGAAAATTTTCATTCATTTTGTGCAATCCCAGTTAACTGCCCATATAGCACATAAAGAACAGTTTTCCTAAAAGTAGGAAAATATATTTCTGGCAGACTACAAATCAATAACATCAAAGCATTTCCACCATGCAATTTCCTTGCTTACAGGTTCAGTATCTACATGTTTTTTCAAGCAAATATACATACACGTACAGACACAAAAAAAACTAGGAAAGCTCCTTTACCCTTCAAGAGAGGAGAAGACCTGTCTTTGTATTACACAAAATAAATGATGAAGGAAAAGTGTGGGTATCCCAGTGTGCCCCAGTCTTGGATTGAGGGGTAGCCTGAGAGAGAAAAGGGCAAATATTCTCTGCTTATCTGACATGAGATACCAATGCATACATGAACACAGAGCTTTAAGTTCAATGTGAAGTACTTCAAATAATGGGAAAGTGCTGATTTTCAATAGTGATTCTTAAAGGGATAACTCTGTTACATTACTTTGAAAATTGTAGTAAGCCCATCCTAAACCACTTTTAATTTAATTGTTTGAAAGGTATCTTATGTTAAGATTTTAAAGATTTGCATGTATCAGTTTTTACATCACAGGCAGCTTTTTGTTGTTTTCATGGGGTTATTTTCTTGCTGAAGTAACATTACTTAAAACAATAATTTTTAAGCTCACTAATGATAAGTAGTAAATGTGAGGGTATAAATCTACCGTATTATTTCCCCAGCAGACTATGTCTGTTTTAAATTTAAATTACAGAATTAATTTTTTTCTCCTGGTGAAGCTCCTAATGTTTTTAAGCATTTAAAGACAAGACAAAACTCATATATTTTTTATAAGAAAAGTTGACTAGCTCATAAAGAAAATTATTATAATATTTAATGTCATTTGAAGAAATTGCTTATGAAAAATTTTTGATATCTAAATAGATACTAATTTCTGCAATATTTCATGCTAGTCAAATGTCCCTAGCTGTCTGTGCTGGCATAGAAACGATTCTACAGTGAGTCGAATACGCTCTTCTGGCTAAAGCTTTTAGAATTTGTGAAAATAGTTAACTCTGGGACAGGTCCATATTTTAGGAAAAAGGCAAATGAAGATGTAGTTCTGGTTGTGTTCTTCAGTGCAGATACATTTCTTTCATAAAAGTTTATGCCAGGTTTCCATATTTTATATCTGAAAATTATACCTAGTAGATTTATAAAGCCTAAAGGAAAGAAAATGCTAATATTTATCATATATTTTGTTGGCTATTTGACTTTCTAAGTACTAAATATCACAAAATGTGTTGACACATGCTTTTATCTGTATAGTTCCTGATGATGTATTTGCCCAAAATTATATATGGAAAGGATCTTACAATTACAAAAGCAAGAAGCAACCCATGACTTTGACAGTTACCAGTTTCAATGCAACTTCAGGAAGAGTAAATGCAACACTTACAAACAGCAATATGGAATTGCTGCTATCAGGTATGAGCTAAGGAAAACTAATTTCCTCTTTTTTATTTTTTATTTTTCTCTCTTACACACATTGGTTTCCTGTAACTTTCTGCCTAACTTAAATTTTATTATCTTATCAAAGAAATTTTCATTGCATTTCAGTTCCTTTCCAAAGGCAGGGATTTTTCCATTTCTCTCCTTCCCCTTGTTTGTTTTTGTTTTTTTTTTACTTTTCGAGGTTTTACTATATCTGGAGTTAACAGTCAATAAGGAGTGAAAGAATCACATTAATTACCATGTTTCTCTTTTAAACATTTTAAATAAAGTTCAAGTACTGTTTGTGCAATTTTCTTATTTCTTAATTATAAAATTTCCCCACAGTAGCCTAATGACTAATAATAAATATGATGAGATTGATATATGTTGACCTAGAAAGTCAGAGATACCTAATGAACATGGAAAGAAACTAGAGTTGACACTTGTTAGATTTTCTAAGAAAGAAAAAAAAAAGTTAGAATCCTGGAATTGTTTAGGTCTAAAAAGACTTATAAGACAACCAAGTTAATCTAATACTGCCAAATCCACCACTGAATTATGTCTCTGGAAGTGCCCCGTGCGCATCTTTTAAGTACCTCCAGGGACAGTGACTCTACCACTTCCCTGGACAGCCTGTTCCAATGCAGACAACCCTTTCAGTGAAGAATTTTTTCATAAGATCCAATCTAAACTTCTGCTGGCACAACTTGAAGCCATTTCCTTTCATCCAACTACTTGCTTGTTGAGAAAAGCACCAGAACGCACCTTGCTTCAACTTTTCAGGTWGCTGAAGAGAGGATGTAGTCTCCCTTCAATCTCCTTTTTTTCCAGACTAAATAACCCAAATTTCCTCAGACTCTCCTCATAAGAATTGTGCTCCAGACCCTTCTCCAGCTCCATTGCCCTTCTCTGGACATGCTCCAGCACTTCCATGTCTCTCTTGTAATGAGGGGCCCAAAACTGAATGCAGCATTTAAGGTGTGGCCTCACCAGTACCAAATACAGGGGGATGATCACTGTCCTGGTGCTGCTGACCACCCTATTTATTGTACAAGCCAGGATGCCATTGGCCTTCTTGGCCACCTGAGCACACTGAAGGATCATGTTCAGCCATGACTAGCACCCCCAGGGCCTCTGAAGTCTGTAGAGTTGCCTGAGGTTTTTGTGACTCAGGTGCAGGCCCATTGATCCAAACTGTCCAGAGCCTTCTGCAGAGCCTTCCTACCCTCCAGCACATCAACATTCCTGCCCAACTTGGTGTAATCTGCAAACTGACTGAGGGCGCCTTATCCAGATTGTTGATAAAGATATTAGACAGGACTGGCCACAGCATTGAGCTCCGGGGAGATGCAGTTGTGACTGGCCACCGAGTGTAGCACTAATCAACACAAATCTCTCAGCTCATCCCACCTGTCAGCTTGTTACTCAGTGAAGAGTTCGCCTGTCCAACCCATGAACAGTAAATTTCTCCAGGAGGATTCTGTTGGAAATGGTGTCAAAGGCTTTACTAAAGTTCAAAGAGATGACATCCACAGCCTTTCTTTCATCCGCTGAGTCGCCTTATCATAGAAGGAGCCCAGAGCAGTCAAGTAAGATCTGCCTTTCATACGCCTATTTGGCTAGGCCTGATCTCCTGGTTGCTGAGAAGAGTGGTCTACAGGAAGGATCTAATAAGCCACAGAATCTGTGTTTCTTCTGAGCTGAGTAGAATTGTGAAATTTTATTACTAGGTTTGTCTTTTAAATTATTTTGTAGGTGTCCTTTGAAGAATCATGCTTGAGAGTGGACAGAATGTGAAAACATGGTCATGGTTATCTGACTGATAACCATGTTTGTCTTGGCTGTGTGTAAWTTTTTTCTGTTATATTAATTTAATTCATGTCATTTCTGTGATGATATTAGGAACAACAGATGTASTATTTTGTATTTTTAGAATTAGGAAAGTAAACCACTGTGTTTTCTCACTCAAAAYACTCGTCCACCAAATAAGTGTTCCTAGTTCCTTCAACTAGACACACTTGTGATTCCAAATGCCCTTTTCCACTCCATGTACAGGTATTACACATGAGGTGTCATCAGGTAATTAATACTTTTTTATTTCCCTGCTCTAAAAATAGAACACTGAGATCTTGCATACTGAAAGGGTATCTTAGGACCAGGAAGTAAGGATGGATCAAAAAATACATTTACACGCTAGGAAGCTGAATTCACCAATATTCAGTTCGTATTTTTCTCAAATGAAAAGTAGTTCCCTCTTCCTGCATAATTTACTGTTTCGTATTCCATCATTTGATGCATCCATCTTTACTTCTTTTTATTTTGACACCTGTGCTTCCTGTAATTGTACATAGAATAAATGCATCTTGCCAAGGCTCACTCATCTGAGCTCAGTGCAGTGTTTACATGACAGTAAGCCTTCTCATTAGCTGAGAGATTATTTGTATGTAATGATACCTCCTATAGGGCAGTCACCAATCCTTAATGTGGAGAAGACTTTTGTTTTTTCAATTTAGGCATTTACACAAGAGACACGAATTAGGAATGGAAGACAAAGTCACTAAACATATTGTGGTATTTTATTTTCATTTCCAAATTAACAAGTAATGATATTTGGGTTCTAAATAATTATTCTGCAAGAACAAGAATGAGTCAATACTTATGTCTCCATAGTAAATAAACTGGCATACACGTCTTCTCATTATATGGAAGAAATTGGTTTGTAACTGACAGTACTAACTCATGAAGAACAATCCAATTGTAAAAAAATATTTTCAATTTTTTTTTTTAATTTAGCAGGAGCTTTTGCAATCGAATTTGTGTGTGGGTGTCCCTATTATTATGTTTTCTATGTAACGACTAAATTATATACACTGAAAGTAGGGATGTGAGGTTTAAATACCCTCTTCCTGATTCAGAACAATATTTTCAATTTCAAATCAGATTGCTGTCAATGTTCTGCCTAAGGCTTGAAGTAACAGCTGTGTGTATGGAGTTTCCCTTCTCTCCTCTCTACAGGCTCAGCTAAATCTGTTTCTATTGAAATCTTATGATTATTGAAATAATTTCAAAATAGAGTGCATCTTTTTAAACAATGTTGAAAATTGGTACCTATTCTTCCTGCTTTTCCTCTTAAGGTCAAGAGATGATGTGTTTATTCTCAAAGATGACATTATTTCTCTAGTCAACACAAATATGAATTTTTAAAACTATATTCTACAGGAGTGTATAAAAGCCAGGAAGCTCGGCTAATGCTCCACATATATCTCATTAAAGCACCCTCCCATACATCTGCAAGCAAGTTGAAAGAGGAAAAATGGGCTATGGATGGTTTTGTGAGTATATTTTTGCTACAAAAGAGAGGGATTTTTTTTTGTATGATTGATATCATGCTGGTTTTCACATCCAAAAAATTCTCAGACATATCAAACAGAATCTTTTTAGTAAGGCTGATTCATTAAGTTACATGAAAATTTTCTTGTAAAATGCAGGAGACCAGTCCAAGCGAAAATATGGGAACAGCCATAGAGTGTAGGCAAAATTATAATGTGTGTTAGTACAGAAGCCTTTCTTATATGTCTCTTTATTCCAATATATTTAGAAATTTTATAATAATTAAACATAAACCCATTGATGATAATATTTTATTGTATTAATACAATAACAATTATGATCATTATTATAGGACACATTTTACTTTTTGGTGATTTTTAAAAAATACTTTGAAAAAGATGAACTGTCACATGTGTATGGAAAACAAAATGGATTATTCCAATTTATCATTAGGCCCTTTGGGGTTCTGGATACAAGTTTATTCTTTATAACAGGCAGGAAGAGAACACATAACTGAGGAGAAGTAAAGGAGAGGGTTATATAGCCCAGGTTTCTGGGATGTGATTAAACCACGAAAAGGAAATGCCTTCCAAGAATAAGTAGAGACAAAAGTAGAATTTTTAGAAAACAATGAGCCTACAATTATTTGGATGAGGATAAACACTCCTATATCCTTACTACACCAYCTGATTTTTTAAGGTGCTTGTCTGTTTTCTTATGTTTCCGCTGTTGGTTAAGCGCTAGAGAGACACCACTCTGTTTGCACATGCCATGTGTACATTGAATTGTACACACAAATTTTTATTTTTATAACAAGTGGCACTGGTTGAACAATTATTTTTTTTGAAGGTTCAGAATGAAAACTTTAAACTAAACTCATTAAGCAAGAAATGAACTAGTAAAAAGGCTGAACTCTCTTGGCTTGTATAAACTTAAGGCTTCACAAACATGCTCCTGAGGTAGCAAAAGCAATGAATTTAMTTTCAGACTTCTAAATATACAAAATTAGACAGTATACTCCCTATATTCTATATGCTATTTACATACTGCTTCTACTTGACCTTTTTTTTCCTTGAGTCTTGGAGTAGCACAAAGAGGCTGCTCTAGCCCAAAGTAACAAGTCGCCTAAAAAGCACCCAGTCTTCAGTGAAAACACAGCTTCAGGTCTCTGCCAAAGACATACTGTCTCTTGAGAAATGGAAGCTTAAGGGAAAAGGGTGAAGGAACCTACCTAGAAAACACTGAATTTAAACGTAATTATTAGAAGCAAGTATATGTTGAGTTGTATGCAGTACACTACTTTAGACTGTACTTACTGTAATAAGAGAGGTAATCATGGGATCACAACCATCCCCTCGCTCCCACAAGACTTTTAGTTTATACTAGCATATTTTACCCGTGTACCAAAGCCTTATTCAATGTTCTTCTGGTCCATGGCCATATAATTAAGTGCTCTTTGGGACAGGTACTGAGAAAAATCAAAATAACTTTTAATTAATTTGAGGGGTTTTTATTAAGTTTAAAACTAGCTATTAAAACCTCAATACTCTCATCCTTAGGATTATATGCAATATAACTTCTTCAATTAACTTCCCAAACAAACCAGAAAACTAATAAAGTATAATACTGGCATTTGAACTACCAGAAACTTTCGGTCTTACTTGTTTTTAAAAAGTACAGTTAAATGTAGTATAAGGTGTCATATGTGACCATAAACCACCATGCCTAAGTTGTGCCTATAACAGTCCTGTCTTTTCTTTTGAACTCTTGATGTAAATTTCCTATAAAAATAGGGTGTTTATAATGGGGAATAACAGCTATCAGTCAAACATATTAGTATATAGAATAGAATAGCTCCGTATCAAATAGATACATGCAACAAAGTTTTCCCCATTTAATTCAAAGTAATTTTATTTACAGGTTTCTGCTGAACCTGATGGAGCAACATATGTTTTTCAAGGATTCATCCAGGGTAAAGATTATGGACAATTTGGGCTTCAAAGAATAGGTATTAAAAAATTCTAATTCTTTGCTCGTTCATTGTTCCATATTCAGTTTTCTTATATCCAGTAGTTTGAGGGTATCTGCAGGATGTTACAGAATTGATGTTTCATAGAATATTGAGATATTAATATCTTTAAACTGTCATTTAAGTGATACAACTTACAAATGAATTGTAAGATGACTTGCAATCTAGTGCTTAATATTCATATTAATTTGTAATATTTTGAGCAATTATTATAACCAATTATGTGTAAAATGCATTTAGTTTCATATCTTAACAGCTATCTAGAAAACCCATGTTGTAGAATGCTTTGATAAACTGGTTTCTCACTTATGGTGCTGAAACATCMTTTTACCTAAACATTTGTTAGAAGAGGGAAACTTAGATATTTGCAGATAAATACTTATATTACTTTTACAAAGAAAAAATTCTTACTTGATAAGTTTTTATTTCATAAAAATTAACTTCTTGTTTCTATACTAAGAGAGCTTTAGTAACAAAGCACAGGTGTCAACATTCTGTTGTGCTATTTAAGAAAATAATTTAATTTTCTTTTTTAATGTTGTCTTAAGAACTGTGATATTTCTCCTCACATGAGAATTTGAATTTAGTTTATTCTGAATTTTAAATGATAAATGCTGTTAGGAATACCTTAGAAGAGGACTTGCTTTTTACTTATATAATGTCTGTTGAGATAGAGTTCTTACCTTCAGGTAAAATTCCTATATGTGGATGAAAAATTATGTTCTTTCAGCCACAAAATATTGTTCCTTCTTATTTTTTTTTCAGTAAAATCAGGAAATTCTTTAATTCTTGAATGTGCTGGAAAGAAGGAATCTAAAGTCAAATTTGTCTTTTACAGTTCTCACAGTAAAATATACTGATCTTGTTTTTGACTGTAATTTCTTATGCAAATTGCTTTGCCAGAATTTTTAGAAATATCTTTATCAAGAAATGTTTTCTTTAGATGAATATAATAAGTTATTTCCTTTTATTAACCTTAAAATATTTTAAAGTCATCTAAGAAAAATTAAATGCAARACTTCCTTGGTAAATTGTTTTGATAGATTATTAAAAAAATTATATTTCTTCATTTGATTTTTGGATGATATGTTTGAGATTCTTTTCTGTAATATATTGAAGGTAATTTTTATTGGTGTATAACTTTGAGGAAAAGGATGATTAAGAGTCAAATTCTATACAATATTTAATTGTAGCTAATATAAYCAATTATATCACTCTAAAGAGATTYACAGTCTTTGAACAGATTTTGTTTAGCATGCTTACCATTTAATTATTTCATGCACACAAACTCAAAATTAGCTTCTCTGAAATAAATTTTTTTGGCTGTTATTCTCACACAGTTTTCCTCACATTGTTGTTTGTTGTTTGAGGTCTCAGCCATGGATGGTTGTTTGGGGCTTTTTTTTTGTGCTTTGTTGGTTTTTTAAAATTTCTGTATATTGTCTTATATGGTCAAGAAATTCAGAAAACATTATGACCTAAGCAATTCATAAAAGATCCAGTTAAAATCTTGAAAATTAACTTTGAAGATGCATTAGAGGATCACAGAATCAACTAGTTTGGAAAAGACCTTGGAGACCATCAAGTCCAASCTATGACCTAAGATCWTCTTATTGACTAAGGCATGACACTGAGTGCACATCCCATCTGCCTTTGAATACCTCCAGGCTCAATGACTCCCCCACTTCTTGGCCAGCCCATTCCAATACCCACTTTTTCTGTAAAGGATTTTTTTATAATGACTGGATTATTGTTATAACCTTTCTTCACATTTAAAAGAGATATTACTTGTCTATATAGATAATGTATTCTTCAGCCATGCAGGAGGTCATGTTTCTATTTTTTAATCAATATCTGGCTTTAACTATTGAAAATTGTCCCTGTCTCTTTCCCTCTGTGTATCAATAGCAGCACCTAAGGAAGTAATGAGTTTTCAATTTGTCTTTTCAGGTGATTGACCTTTTCCTTGATAGTGTGTTTGGGTTTTGTACATGAAGTATTTATTAATTAATGAAATACACAAATGAAACCAGTAATATAGTCAATCTAACATATGCATTATTATAAATTTGACTTTTCATGTCATAGTAATGTGTTTTCCTTACATGCAGAGGTTGAATCCCATGCAGAATTATGCTGTAAGATATGTACTGTACCAGAGTAAGTGTACTGTTCAGCCAACATGTAGCATTCCATGTATGAATCAGAATATGGTATATACTCAAATTCCAGGTGGCCTCAGCATACAGCTGTATGTATGCAGCAGAACACATGATGATGACCTAGTGTTATTGAATTCCAAGGATTATAGAGTAGTATGTGCTGCTGATAACAGACATGTATACAATATTACTTGTTTTTCTTCTTTTTTTTTAGGTCTTAACATGTCTGAGGGTTCAAATTCTTCTAATCAACCACATGGTACAAATAGTAGTTCAGTGGCCATTGCTATCCTTGTGCCTTTCTTTGCCCTTATATTTGCTGGTTTTGGCTTTTATCTTTATAAACAAAGGTAAGTAGAAATTATATATACAGAATTCCTCTATTCCTCTAAGTGATGGTGGTTTTTTGTCTTCAGTTTTTGCTAGTGTAAATAAAGTTTTCTGTAAAACAAAGGCTTTCCAAAATATGCATGYAGACAGATCTTCCTACGTCTATTAATATCTGGTATAATAACTAAGAGATGAGTTTATTATACGGTGCTGTACTTTCATTCCTACTTATTTAAAATCTTATAAATTTATCTCTTCATGATAAAATGGATGCTGTAAGTTATTAGCATATGGTGAATAATATAATTGGTAGATTTTTTGACTAAGATTCTGGCACATGAAGAAAGGAGTAAATTGCCTTTATTATTTTCTTCATGTGACAGAATCGAGTCATATCCTGAGTAATTTATCTCAATGCCTGACCAGTTTATTTGCATACAACTATATATGCAAACATTATGTCATTAAGAGATTTCATTGTGAATCTTTCTGCATCTGAAATCATTAGTTCATATGCAATTACRTTAAATAGCCACCAGCCTTTCATTTTCATCAGTCTAAATTCATCAGTTTTTTTCATGTTACCTAGACCAGTACTACCAGTAAACTTTTCCTGTAGCTTTAAAGCATTTGATGGCTAAAGAAACCTTAATTCCTCTAATGCCCAGACAATTCATTGCATAATAACTGCTAGAAAGGTGATTTACCTCTGCTGGTCTGACAATACTACTAGTAATATACGTTACAGGATAACATTAATTTAAACCATTTTTAATTAGCACTACTTGTTTTCAACTGCTCCAACATAGGATAAATTGCCTATGTGATTTTTTATGTATTTGCTATTAGCTGTACGCTGTAAGCACTTGTCTTGGCTTTTTATATTGATGACTTACAATATAGTATGCATTTTGTGTAGCAATATAGAGCACTTTAAAGGGTTTGAACTCTGGTACTTTGAGCTATTTAGTGAAAAAGAGAGCGTTTCAGCTATAAACTTATTCTTGGTAAAATTGCTGAGTCTCCAAAGGGAAAAAGGAAAGCTCATCTGAGTGGGGAATTATTGTGTCTTTACAAGATTTTGTTGTACTCTTTATAATCTGATTATCGAAGTGGAATGGATAACAACTTGGATAATGGATACAATAACAATGGATAGCCTCTTCTAAGGTTGTTAACTAACTGAACACTATTTCCAAGGAATCATAAAGCCCTTAAACTTCAATAAAGACAGTACTAATTCTTAACATAAATATTGTAAAAAAATCAAGATGTCATATTTAGCTCCTGTAATTGTAATTGGGAGCTGAACTTGTTCTGATTCTTAAACCAGATTAAGGAAAACTGTGCTTTCAAATGTTCTGTTCTTTCATCTACAGGACTGCACCTAAAACACAGTACACAGGATGCTCTGTACATGAAAATAATAATGGACAAGCTGCTTTTGAAAATCCCATGTATGACACAAATGCAAAGTCAGTGGAAGGAAAAGCAGTACGATTTGACCCCAACTTGAACACTGTTTGCACAATGGTATAATGTGGTAATGATTTGTCTTCAAAGTCTGGGAATTGACACACAACACAGTGCACACACAGTTCACTGCTTAAAAAAAAGAAAAAAAAGAAATGAAAAAAAAATTAAAGCACACTTTTCAGGATCTAGTGGGTCACCTTTTCCTGAGGATGATAGGCAAGTCTGGGTTGTAGTTATTTTGTTTTGATTTTGTTTTTCATAAACTGGATCAGAATTGTTCTTTGTGTATGCCACGGAGAGTTTTAAAAAATTTTGCTGCACTCCATGAGTGCTACTCACAGTTTATTTGCTTTTTTAAAAAAGGAGGTTATTCTAAAACATAAAACATATTTGCATATATTGGAGGAGCATCCACTATCAGTATTCTGTGCTTTATAAAAACTATAATAGAGGGACTGGGTTAAAAAAAAAAAAGATATAGGTAGAAAATAAGAGCTATACTTACAGGAGACAATAGGTCACTGATTTCTCTTTAACAGTCATATGCTACATCTTTCTCGTGAGTTTGTATCTATTTTCCTTTTTCAGCCCTTTAAGTATTTTATTTTTTTTCAGAACAGTTGAATATCTGAGTCCAGGATGTAGTATTTAGAAATCAGCAAGTATAACTTACCTTTTCCATATCACAGAAAAAAATTAAAATTTCATGTCCTTATAAAATGAATTTTCTTCCTTGCTTTACATCTTGCTTCATTTTCATGTTCCAAGTCAAGCTTATTTTCTCTGTTTCTATTAACAATATCCACAAATCATAATGTTTTTCTATTTCTTTTGTCAATCATATATCTACACAAATTTTACAATGAATAATTGAATATGAATTGATTTTTGTATGTGACTATGTTCCTTTAATGTTGAAGAATATTCAGGAGTGACCATCTTACATTTCTTTCAAAAGTTAAAACATAATTTAATATTTCTTATTAAAAAGTGCAGTTTACAGTAATATTAATAACGAAATCCCTATATCAAAAAAGGACTCCGTTTTTCACTCCATGTTACATAAAACTAGGCCATATCCCACCTGTTTGTTCCTTCAGCATTTTGAGAAAATGTATGCAGAAAGCATGATGCGATCCCTTTGAAATTGATGGATTCTAAGAGACTTCAATGAACTTTGGATCCTATCTACAAGGCAACAGGAAGTTATAATTTGGAAATACTGTGTTTTCACATCTATTTTATCTATATATTCCATACTCTATGGAAGCAAATCCTTACAGCTCATTTAAAATTGAATATATTACCATAGTGCAATGAAAAAAAAAAAAGGATATATATATATATATATATATTAAGCCATGATTTTATTAGGGACAATCCATTCATTTTAGGGACAATTCAGATTCCACAGCCCTCAAATACGAGTTTTAAACATTCCAGAATCACTTTTAAGGAAATGCAGTTTTTAGTTTTGCAGTTCTTTCATATCAGAGTTATTCAACAGGAACTCAGTAATTTATTTGGTGTAGGTCATTGTCTTCCATTCATAGCATGACTCTCAAATGCTGTGTGTTAGCCAGTGTGAATTATCTGTTATTGTCCCTTTCAGACATTAATTATTCTGTGAAAATAACCTTTTTATTACCGTAATAGAGAGTGCCTACCAAAAATCATTGTACCCAGGATTGCTGCTTGGATTTCTATAATGTTTGATGAATTTCTTATAAATCATTTTACAACACTTTGTTTTGAATATTCATACAACTCTGTCAAACTGTATTCTACTAAAAGGATGCTGTTTTATATTTTATACCATTGGTTGTTATTTATTCTTGTTTATTCAAATGACTGCAATAACTATTATTCATTCATTAATGTTAAGGTTAATACATTTGAGATCGTTTAAAATGTTTCTTCTGCAACTGGCTACTCCTCTTATATTAATGCATACACTTTTGTAAAGAAGTATATTTTTATGAAAAAAGGATTTGTAAAAGTATGATGTAAATTTTCAGTGCAATGTAAACAAAATAAAACCGGACAATTGCTTTTTTTAATCACGCCTCTTCTTTGGAAGATAAGCTTTAAACTTATTTAAGTTGGGAAGATGAGAAAATAATAAAATTAAGAATTCAAATTTGGCATTCTTGTGGGTCTTAAAATCATGTTAATTTTTCTGAATATTTCTGCAAATTTTACATAAAGTTGTAAGATTCAGATTGCTTTCAAAAATAATTGATGAGCACAATGTTTGAAGCTCTTTATTTTCTAAAAAAAAATTTTGCTTTTACTTGAAGAAGCAGTTTTACAGAAAAATAGGCCTACCATTGTCAACCCAGTGGAAAGCACAGGAAAAAAGTTAAAAGAAAAAAGTAAGGTAGAAAATTTTAGCATTTCTCAAGATCATAGACAGCCTTTGCATATTATTTTGCTGCCTTTTCTTAGAAATATGCAGAACAGTACCAGTGCATACCATATTTTCTGGCATTAAAAACCCCCAGTGATTCTTTTAGTGACTTTAAACTAGAAGGAGGGATGGTAATTATATTAATATAATATTGGGACTGTCTTTTAATGACCCCTTTTTCTTACAAGCATGGAAAGTGGATGGTGATTCCTGATCTGAAATGCTAGTTGCAGAATGGGGGCATGGGGAAATAGTCTAAAATTCATTTGTGAACTTGATGCTCTATTTAAACTAAAAATGCTAGTTCAGGTCCATATTGAAATTGCTGAAAATTGTGTTGTTAAATACATTAGAGGATCATGGATTCTGTGTAAAAAGCATGAGGATTATGTTTTTGAGTGGAAGGAGGTGGTGTTCTAGAGTTGGTTCACTCTGCAAAACAAAAAAACTCCTGTTTCACGGTAGCCAAATGAGAATATGAAGTTAAGCTCTTCAATTTTTGTTTATGCATTATATGTTTCAACATTTAAAAGTAAATAAACTTATACCAAATTAGTTCCACAATCATGTTAATTAGCTTAGCTAATATACCCAGTTTTTACATTTCAAGAGTTAGACTGACGTCATTGTTATGGAAAATGCTCTATGCGTAATAGAGTGAATTTGGGGCTTGGTTGGTTTGTTTGCTTTTGTTTTGGATCTGTTTGTTTGCAGATTTTTGATTGTTTTTTGGGGTGGGTTTTTGTTCCTGTAGTTCCTTACATGTTTGACTTATAAATTATGTGAAATGTTTGGTTTTCTAGTAGCAGAGTGGTCAGTTTTCACTCTGACAGATGGAATTCCAAGTTTTGGATGCTTCATTAGAGGTTGTTAGCACAGTCTACTCACTGTCTTTTGTTTTCTTGGGAAGGTAGGGGAATAGAAGATATCACTTTGGCTGCCTTACTCAAGCAAAGTGAGTACACAGAGAAAATGTGCATGAATAGAAATTGTCATGCAACTCTGTGAGTCTTTTCAAGATTAAGACATCTTGTGCAATATTATGGACTGAGGTTTAAAATTTTCTTTAAGATTCTATAACATTGAGCCCTTTTATTTCTACATTTTGTAGACCCATCTTGTCCAGTATGTGCCATTAAATCTCATCATGATCTGGTTTGTTACAGGAATCCAGAAACCCCACAATTTCAACTACACTCAGAAAAATAACAGTTCTAGTAGAATTTCTCAGAAGCATTATAAAATTGAACTTAAATTCCCATGTTTTACTTTGGTTTGTAAAACAGAACTGCCATTGATAGGAAGACATCTTAATGTGAAGGAATTCTTTGACAAAATGGAACAAGCTGTTGTTGTCAAGGAAATGGTTTAATGGCTACAAATCTTATAGCTTCCTATGGAGAGGTAGTGGAATATACCTCTCCATAGGAAGAGGAGAACCTGTAGCCAAGTCATTAGGATATTAAGTCCATATGTGTTGCAGCATCTTTATTTATAGGATGATCAGAGCTGGAGAAAAATATGTCTTATATAATTTGCTGTAATATATTAAAGCTCCGCAGTCTTAGATTAATTTATGAAAATATTTTATAATTTCAGATTTTCAGTGGGGATTGATATAGGCACATGAAGAGTCTGGATGGCTACTTAAGCCATGTTAAATTCAGCCAGCAAGTTCCAGAGCTCCTGTTACACATGTTGCTTGTAATCTTACTAGCCTTTCATGGTACATCAGAAAATCTACATAGCATCCCTCAAAATCCCTAACTTTCCTTTCATTTCTATGTGTTTCTGTGATTTAGTTTTGATTTGGTTGCCAAAAGTTTAGTTCAACATGATGAAAAAAGATGCACTAGGTTGGTTTTCTGGTAAACTGTATTACTGGTAAGCAAATAAACATATTCACCTCTTTGTCTATCTTGCTTTATGAAATAATCTATTCTTACAGAGGAGATTGTTCACATGAGGCAAGTATGATACAAGTTTTAGGAATAAAATTAGGATTTAAGATTCCTGTTCTGTATATTTATTTTCTGTAATATTTTTGTGATCCCGGATGTTAAACAAATATAGACCTGTCATTTCTGCACTTAGTTTCAGACTGTCCCCCACTGCCTGATCATTTTGTTCATCACCTAAGTATTGATGTCTTAAGTGAGTTAGGAAAATCAAAAAAAGGACAATGTTAGGACAATGAAAAATTATTCACCTTTAATTTCCTTATGTAGTAAATAAGTGAAATAATTAATAGATTACTAAAATAATTTTGAATAATTTTAATTCATATGTTATGCAGAACCTATATTAAATTAGCTTTTGATTACACAAAAAAATATTTCAGTGAAGTAGCTGTGTTCCCACTAATTATCTTCTTGTTTCTGAAACAAAGACAACATAATATCCTGATTTGCTGAACTAGGAGTAAGTGTAGTAATAGTTCTGAAATGTAAGTTCCATCATTTTATGAAAAACTGTTGTTGAAGACACATATCACTGTAATTTTCCAGTGATTATTTTTCAGTGCTCCATACTTTGCTGCATATCAATTCATGCTAAAGCAGCCAGCTTAAGCTGATCTGGTCAAAACACATTTTGTCTAAAGTATATTGAGGACACATTTGCAGAAAATGCCCTAGTGGCCAAACAGGCTGAAGAGAAGGTAACTTCCAACAAAGGAATTAAACATGCATTTTAAGGAAAAAACCACATTAACTAGTGCCCAGAATTTTATGTTTTAGTTGCATGTTCACATTTCTAAGTATTGAATTATGTATCTTCTCTGTACAGATTATCTCTAACCATATCTAAAAAAGGCTAGTTTTGCCCCATCAGTCATGCCTGTAATTTAACATTAAATGATGGTGGATTTTGTCATTAGTAAAAAGCAAAATTAGTATAATTGGCCGAGTGTTCAGAGCTTTCTAGAGCTTTCTTCAGTAAAGAATTTGACACCACACGTGAATGACCTAAGATAAATTGTCAATTTCTCTCTGAGAAAGAGATTAAATAGCACAAGCAAAATTCATGGGAACAGCCAACTGTCCTCACCACAGCCATGGGATCCGGAGAATCTTATAAAGTGACAAAAGCAATTAAAGAAAATAAAGAGCTGATAGTTGAGGAGCCAGTTATGGTGAATGTCTCATATAAGGATCCAGAAGACACTGACAAGTATATATTTATATATGATGGATGTATATTTATGTGTCCACTGAGTATATAGATACTATACAATAAATAACAAACCAGATATGTGTATGCACACATCTAATTTGCAATCAAGCTGGCTGTGGTGAGATTTTCTTTATTCTTTTTAATGGAAAGACAAAATATATACAATATAGATTATGCACTACATAAATATATCATTTATAACTAGTGTTCTACTCTACACAGCATAGGAAGCATATGCAATATATAGGTTATATATATATATTGCATATATACTCATATTTGTTTTAGTTATGTGGCTAAGTTAATTTTGCTAGTGGAGGATCCCCATAAATTTTATTGCTTCAAATTATAGTATATTTGCATGATATTGATCCATAACAGTAATAAGAGTATCCAATGTCTGAAGTAACAAATGTTTCATGTTAAAATAATAGAAAAAAGTACTGTAACAACTGCCATAACATTAATGGACATCTACAGAAATCTGTATATCAGAAATAATTAGTAGCTTCATTATTAAAAAAACTTCTTTTGTAAAATATTTGCGTTTGGACAGAGCAACAAATTCTGGAGAGGAAGAAAATGGTTTTGTGAAAATGATCTCTCTTGAGAAGATGAGCTTATATAACCCAGGTTAGCTAGAGAAACAAAATTGTAAGTTCTCAGAACTAAAACATTCATATAAAGCTCAGTATTCCTTTCTAGTCAATTTTTAAAACTTCAAGTTAAGACTTTTCTTAACTATTGTGCAATAATGGAAAGCTGCAGTTATAATAGCCAGGAATATTAAAATTGGGTAGGAAAAAATTTCAGACTGTTGAAATAGTTCATTCTCCATCATAGAATCAGAGGATCATATTATCATAGAGTAATTGGGGCTGGAAGGAAACTCAAAAGCTTTAGATAAAGTTTCTCAGGAAACCATCCAGTTGGGTCTTATAAACCTCAATAATTGGAGACCACACAACTTTTCTTTTAACCTTTTTTACCTCCTAACTGTTCTCATTGGGGGAAAGTTTATTTGTTGGTAAAGGTGGAGTCGCTCATGAATTTTGGCTGTTATTTCTTGTCTTCCTGATATGTATTGCTGCAAAAATTTTGACTCTGTCTTCTTGAGGCCGTTTTTGCAGATTTTTGGATGACTAGCATTACGTCCTCCCTGCAAAGTTTTCTTTTTTCTAGGCTAAATGAACACAGGTTTCTAAAGCCCCACAGAACAAACATGCAGTCCCCAAATTCCTTGGTGGCCAAGCCAATTTATCAACATCTTTATTGCATTGGAAGTCTTTCAACTGGCTGCAGCAATCTAGGTGATGTCTAATAGATGTTGAGTAAGAAGGAAATCCCTCATTCCACTGCCTGTCCCACCATTAACTCAGGCCAGGATTCCTTTGGCCTTCTGCTGTGGGGCACACTGATGGCTCAGAATCAGCTTGCTGCTTGCTGCAACTGCCTGAGGTTTTTCAGGAGAACTTTCTTCCCTTGCTACTAGCTCCAGCTTGTACTGTAGCCAGAGGAAAGCCTTTTCCAGGTGCAAGGTATCCTCTTTGTTGTCAAATTTCATAAAGTTCCTGTAATTGTGTATCAGGTCCTTTTGGATGGCAACACTGCCCTCAGCAGTATTGACTGTTATTTCACTCACACATTGTCATTTGCATATTTGCTGAGAATTCAGTCTGTTAGCTCCTCTGGGTCACTGATATGGATCTTAAACAGAACAGATTCCTGAATAGACCTGCAAGGAACAACACCAGACCCCATGGTTAGGGCAAACACTCTCCTTTGATCCTGACCTCTTAAACAATTTTTTTTATTCCAATACTTATCCACCCATTCAAACCATAATCTTAACTCAGATACAGGAATATTTTGGGTCACTCTAAAGATTTACTAAAGTTAAGATAAATGACATTAGTACTCTTCCCTCATCCACTACAAATATAATCAATTTTTATTTTAAAAAGGCAATCCATTTATTGGGGCAATATATTTACTACAGCAGTGATCAAATACACTTAAAGGCTGCCCATAGAGGTTGTAGAATCTCTTTCCATCTCTGGAGATAATTCAGAAATCAAATAGGCACATCCATAAGCAGCTTGGTTTATTTGGCCCTAGTTTATATGTGTTAGTCTAGGTGACTTCCAAATGATCCTTCCAACTATTTGTTTTGATGTTTCAGTAGAAGTCACAGGGGAATGGCAGGGCATTCAGGTAGAGATGAAGTCAGGGAAAATGTTGCTGAGTGCAGTCACACAGTTTGTTTACTAGAAATGAGGAAACAAGTATTTTATACTGGATTAGATGAGCTCCGATCATTCTTTCTCATTCACATTTCATTATTAATATGACAAGTTAATAGTTGTTTCCTCGCCATGCCTTTTTAAGTTACTTCTTCATCTGTAAATGTGCCCCTCTCTTTCTACCTTGAAAAGTGGAGCAATGTGATAAGGAAAAGAGTAAATTAAGGGCTAATGGCATTTAAATTGCTCTCTAATTTATTTGACCATTTCCTGTGAAGAACCCAAGGAAAGGCAACTGAGCAGGAATGGAAAGATGTCATAAGACTATGCAGGAAGAAAATTAGAAAGGCCAAAGAATTATATTTTAATCTGACTACTATTTCAAAAATTAAAAAAATATTTCTGTAAATAAATTAACAAGAAAAAGAGAGCTAAAGAGAATTTCGGTGCTTTATGAGATGTACAGGGAAACCCAGTAACAAAAGCTGGGGAAAATGCTGAGGCATTTGATGTCATCTTTGACTCAGTCTCTTACAGTAAGACTAGCTATTTTTGGAGTACCTGGCTTCCTGACCTGGAAGGCAGAGATGCAGAGCAGAATGAAGCCCCCATAATCCAAGGGGAAATGGTCACTGATTACCACTTAGACAAACACAAGACTGTGGGGCTGAATGAAATCCACCCAGAGGTGCTGGTACTGAGAGAGTACCCAGAGAGCTGGTACTGAGCTGAAGTGCTCAGTGAGCCACTTTCAATAATTTGCCAGCAGTCCTGTCTAACTGGAGGTCCCAGTTGACTGAATGTTAGCAAATGTGGCAGCCATCTGTCACAAACCAGTTTAAACAGAAGAGCAAAGAAAACAAAGTCTCTGTGAACAAAATGTAAAACTTTGAAGGTACAAAATATTCCCAAAAATCAAGATAAAAACCAAATGAGACTAAATATTGATGCCAAAAATTGATATATTTTTATTTAATAGTAAAAGAGGGAAAGAGAAAGAAAAAGTAGAGAAAAGTTAGAAAAAGCTAGGGTTACTTTAAAAAGCACTGCAGAGGTCATCACCACAGTGTGCTATCTTTGTTGCTGCTGAGACCAGRGTGCACCATCACGTGGCACATACAAGACAATCTCATGTGCTGGGTAGACCTTGGATGATGTTAGGCTCCCACCAAAGCCACTGTACTGTTCCACTCCTCACATGTGCAGGGGAGAGAAAATATAAGAAAAAGCTTACTGGTTGAGATAAGGACAGGGAGAGATCATTGCCCAAACACCAAGAACTAACAAAGAAAACAGACTTGACTCAGAGAAAATTAATTTAGTGTATTAAGCATTATTAAGAGTTGAATAATGAGAAATAAAAACTGAATCATAAAGCCTAAACATTTGATTCCTTCTAACTTCCCACCTTGTATTTAAAACTGTCACTAGTAAATATACTTGGAAATGATAAAAATATTCATTTTTGCTTTTTCAGCCAGGCAAAATAATAGCCTTTAGTGTTATACCATCTAGGCAGCATACTTGCTTGTTTATTTGAGGCATGCAACATTAAGCTTTAGGGGAATCTGCAGAAGTAAGTAAGAGAAAAAAGCTGAACATAAAAACCAAACCAAACAAAACAAAAGCAAAACAAAACAAAACAAAAAAACCAAAACAAAAAAAACCCCACAAGTAAAAAAGAAAAAAAACCAAAAAAAACCAAAAAAAAAGGACATAAAACCAAACCATGGCAGACTGGCACTTTTTTCCCCATAATTTTACTGTTGTGACTAGTGTGTACCTCTGTCTATTTCCACCACCCATGTCCTTATTTTGCTCTTGAATTGGTAGCATGTGAAAACTGGATAACATTATAAAAAAATCAAGTACATAAGCTAGACAGAGAAGATGGAACTAGGTGATATTCAAAATTTCTTCTAATCATAACTATTCTATAAGTCTCTGTCTCTATAATTCTCTTAATACAGGAAGTATTAGGGTCCAACTGACACAATAAAAGAAGACTGAAGAAGATGTTCTTGTCTTATTCAACTTTGGCACTATATGTAGGCCATGTCTTATTATAACGTCTTATTTAACTGGGGGATTACATTTAGAGACACACAGAATTGTATGTTTGATGTGAGTGCCAAGAAAATAAATTTTCTTGCTGCTGTCGTCAAGAAGATAAACCAGCCACAATCACCTTACCACATTTTACACCCTATAAATTAGCAAAGAATGTTGATAAAATATATTCAAATGGTAAGATTTTTACCAGTATAATTACATCCCATCAAATTAGAAACAAAATAAACACAGTTAAACTATCTCATGAAGCATTTAAAGGTCTAAGAGTCAAAATCCCGCACATATTATTGAGTGGAGATGTTCCTTTTTCCTGTTTTCTATTTGGATTATCTTGCAGCTGAGTTCCTTGTCTCCCTGAAATTAAAAAAAAAAGACATTACACCAATTGCTCTTAAACTAGCAGCCTACATATACACCACTTTAGAAAACACACAGGCTGTTTGCATGGCAGTTTCAGTGTTTGATTTTCCCCAAGCCAAATGCACCTCCTGGCAGATCTCATCACTGAAGAACAGCAGAAGAGTCATCAGGCAGAAACCATGAGTCACTGGCATTCCTCCGCGGGGAAATCCCACGCGTGCCTACTCACAATCTGTATGGAATACATCGATCAGCCCTGGCAGTTCAATCCCATGGCCCACTCAGTAGATGGCATGATGACAAAGCCTTTCCTGGAAAGACTCCATAAATGTACAGCAAAGGCTGATGTGGTGCACAGAATCATGGAAGTGTCTGCACTGCTCTTTGCTAATGGTCTCTAAGCAGTGAACTGACCAAAAGACACACAGGGCAAGAATACATTGACTTTTGTCCAATATTCTACTTTAAGATTTTTATTTAACACCAGGAGGATTCCAACATTTTAAAAGCAACAAACTCTGCTTCCAGAAAAGCAAAACTGTAGTGAAAGTATACTTTTTTTTTGCTTAGAAAAGATCAAAAGATTCATGTAAACCATTTATAGCTTTAGCATCACAGCTTTAGCTTCTGAGACAGCAAGCTGTGGAGTTTTTGTGAGTTTTGTTTTGTTTTGGTTTTTTTTTAAATCTTCTTTCACTGAGAAACCTTTTCTGAGAAGACAGGTCTTTTCTTTTGCATAATGTAGGTGTGACTCTGCAAGCTCTGAACTTTCATGAGAGTATCTCCATTCCTCTTGACTTCTTCCATAGTGGCAACTAAAGAATGATGCTCACCACCCACACCGCTTTATAAGATTAGAGGAAAAATTAAAAGTACAGAGACCATAGGCAGATGCTTTTTTTTTGGCCTGTGCTAAGAAAGAAGATAAACAAAAGAAATGTCTGCTGAGGAAAATCAAGAATAAAAAAATCTCTAGTTGCATGAACAAATGTCCCACCCTAGTTAACAGAACTGAACTTCCTCATTGATTTAGCACATTCTGCATTCATTTCTGGATCACATCTAGAAAACTAGCCCACTACAGACAACAGAGGGAAAAGCAATGAAGCGAATTCATTGAACAGGGAAGGTACTTCAGGCAAAAAGTTGGACATTATGGGATAACAAAAGATGTCCACTAAATTCTGTCCAAAAGCAAGATTAATTTACTTATTATAGCAAAAACTACCATAGAAAAATATCTGTCTTGACAGGGCTACAGATATCAATTTTTTTTAAACTATGAAATATGAAACTTTTTAATTCATGTCTTCATAGCAAAACAGTTGCTATACAAAATGGTGAATAAAATTGCACATAGAGAACTCATTTGTACTGAATATATCAAGAAATATATTTTATTTCAATAAATATGGACATTTTAAACAAAGTTTAGCATTGATCTGGGGGAAAAAAATCAGAGAAAAAGATAATCAGAGAAAAATAATTACTTACAAGCAGCTGGTGACTTTTCTGATCAAATCCCTTACAAAGAGGTATCTACACATTTTCATAATTTAAGATATCAGGAAAATCTTTGCTTTCTGTGACTGTGAAAAAGGAGTGCATCATTTCAGATTAACTTCATCCTTTTGAATGAGAATATTGAAAGAAAATGAAGTGATTAGAAGGTTTACTGAAAAATCTTTGAACTTTTGTGAAATCCAGGAAAGTGTTAAGAAAGTCCCTTAAATACAGTAAAGATTTGCAAAGATATCTAGGCAATATTTCTTCATTAATTATCACTTATGTTGATTAGAAAGTAGTATGGTTCTAAGCATTCTTTCTGTAGCAAATGACCCAAATACTTGTTTCTTCAAGGAAAAGTGAAATTTTTATTTTTTGCTGTTCCATATGTATTAAAATGCCTATGGTGTCACATTAAAAAAAATTTCCTGTCAGAAATAAATCTTTGGAAATTTCCCTTCCTCCTTCTTCCATTCCCCTGCAATTTGAGCAGTGGATCAGGAAAATAATAAAGAACATCGACATTCCTTTTTTTCCTCCTTTATTTTTCACACCAAACTGACTGACTGTAGTCAGGAATGGTTAGAGTGCTAAGTAAAAGAAATAGTTTGTAGAATGTTTGGGATAATTTTGTCTGGAGAATTTTAGAATTCTCAGTTTTAATGATAAATTCCCGCAATGTTATCTCATTATTATTGTTTCTGTTATTACTATTATTATCTCTGCATTTTCTTAACAGGCAGGGAGGTCACCAGTGAGTTTTATGTAAATGGAAGCTTAGAATGGGTAAGTGAGTAAAGCAAAGCACACAATTTCATATGGAATAGCTATTAAGATATCACAATGCCAAATTATCTAGTGTCTAATGAGACATTTTAAGATTTTTAAAAGAACATATCTTAAAAACACAACCTTTTTAAATTTCTACTATAATTTTAGGGTTAGTTCTTCTAATACAATTTCTGGATTTTTTTCTGGCCTTCATAAGCAAGTTATGAAATCACTGATCATACTGAAAAAAACGTTCAGTGAGTTAATTTCTGTTAATTTTACTCTTTACTGGTGAATTCAGAAGGAGAGAGACCCTAGCTGTACATAATCTGAAGCAATAATTTTGTGTTACACAATAGAGATGACAATTTCATAGAAACACATTTGTCTTTCACCATAAAGAATCTCCTAATATTATAGAGAATTAATGTTCCCTCTGCAATTCTTGAGATTGATCCATTGGATTCTGTGCTTTACTGAAATAATCTGCCGAAGTAGAGAATTAATAATCCAAACAAAAATCGATTTGATCAAGCACTGTGTAATATTTAATTTTCTACTTAAATATTTTAGACATCAATATGTTAAATATCCAACAAAGGCCCCACATGCCACAAAAATTGCTTTGGCAATAAATGTGACAGGTTGCTAGCATGGTTATGAAAACTTATCATTTACTTATTATTAAAAAAAAAGGTTATCTCTGGAGAGTGGAAAACCTTGTTGTGCACAGTGGTGAGTTGGAATGAGATGAAACAGTAATATGCAGCTTTCTAGTGACTTAGACTGAACAAGAAAAAGTGATTTTTTGATGTGCTACAACTACTCAAGTCTTGTTTGAACAAATGACTTCATGAGTGTAAAAGCCTCAACGCTCACAAAAGCTTAATATATGACTAAGGCATAAAAATCTATTAAATAGCATTTTTCTTTATAACTAATCTCAGTACAACTTGTTCAGTAAGTGAATGGATCTGTGTGACTGGGTTTGTCAAACCAGTACATCAAAACTTGTTTCAAATTATTATGTCACTAAACTAACCAAAATAAATTTCCCTATCACAACAAAATGATTCTGCATTTTTTGAAAGCAGATAAATATCTTTCTTTAAGTACACTTTGTACTGTATATTTTATGGGAAAGCATACCCTGAGTGTTTTAATAAACAAATTAAAAGGAAAATAATTTATCTTGCAGCAACATGACCAGTAATTGGTCTTGTCTTGCTTTGTGTAGTAATGTACAATGGCCTTGGAATCTTCTCTTCTCTACTCACATATAATGAATAAATCAACTAGTAATAGCTCTTCCAATTACTACATACTTCACTAAAAACAGAGATGTGTGAGACAAAAAATTTATTAACAACTAAATAAAGCAAACTACTTCTAAAATAAGTTAGCATTTTAAAAAATAGCTAATTAAATTTATTATAAAATGTTGATACAGAAAAGTGAAATTAAAAAAAGACAAAAAATAGCAATTTAAAAATCCCAGGTGGATTTCAATTTCTAAAAATTTTTAGGAAAACTGTACACAATTATTACACTACATGTGAAATGCCTCATTTTTCTAAATTTCCAGTTCCTGTAAACTGTATTTCTAGGAATACAGTTATCCTGGATACTGTTAGATAAATAAGATGATACAGCTCTTTCTGAAGAGTAGATTCTCATCAACTTTTGAAGATGGTTAATGAAAAGGATTAATGTAAAGACTGTATAGATTATTTTATGCTGTACCACAAGACCTGTTGTATATTCATTCTCCTGTAATGGATCTAAATTCAAAACTGGCACTCAAAATACTGAGGATTCTTTATTCAGACTTCTCATACTCATTTCCATAACCCAAATTACCTCTGATGAAACTTTTCCATAGAGTATTTGTAGAATCGATTTTTCACCCTGTACTAGATTTTATTATTCAATTCTCAAAAGCCCTGATGAATTTCTGATAAAGGTCTGATAAATTTCTCATCATGGCACTATTCTGCATGCTGCCTAACAGTCTTTACATTTGTTAATCTTTATTTTGTATGCAGGAGAACATGATTTTGATCATAAATACCTTTTGATTTAAAAAAGTGTAATTGTCTTGACTTCAGTTAAGTTTTTTCAATGGGGATCTACACTGCTGTGTGGAAGAGGTGACCTTGTCCCTAAATATAATTCAATAGCCTGAGTCATTGTTGATATACACAGAAAAGAGCAGGATGTTACAAGTTTACATTATTACAATCTTCGATTTAAAGCTGTGTTTCATTTTAGAGAATTCCTGTAAGATTCTAATTCCAGAAGGAAAAGGTAAAACATGCTGTCCATGAAGATAAGCAATAAGAGCCTTACACTTAGGTTCATACTCTATGCTGATATTCTCCAACGTTGCCCTTTTTTCAAAGGTCTGAATATAAATGTAATAAAACATTTTAAAATGTGAATACATTATTGAAAAACTTCAGAAATATATCATGTTAGCATTTATCAAGGTCTTTAAGAAAGTCTACTCTAATTTCAACCTTATGACAGAGAAAGAAATGAGAAAATAGACCTTGTCATCACTATTGAAAATCAGCGTTTCTGTAAATATGGAAAAAAAATCTTGAGAGGTGGCATTTTAATAACAATTTCCTGTTGTTTAGCTAGAAGCTATGCTAAGGCAATGCTAGACAGGGAGGTGATTTGAGAAAGCCAGCAGGTGTTCAACAAGGGCAAGTCCTGACTGACCAACCTAATGGCTTTCTATGATGGAATGGCTGCATCAGTGGACAAGGGAAGCACTGCAGATGTCAGTTTTCTGGACTTCTGTCAAGCCTTTACCATGATCCCCTACAACATTCCTCTCTCTAAACTGGAGAAAGATGGATTCAATGAGGGGACTGTTAGATGGATAAGAAATTGATTGGACAGTTGCAGCCAGAGGGTAGTGATCAATAGCTCTGAGTCCCAATGGACATCAGTGACAGCTGGTGTTCCTCAGGAGTCTGTACTGGGACCAGTGTTATTTAATATATTCATTACTTACATGGACAAAGGGATCAAGTGCACCTTCAGCAAATTTGCAGAAGACACAAAGCTGAGAGGTGCCATTAACACACCTGGAGAATGGAATCCTGGAGAATGGAAGCTCAAGAAGCAGGTCCATGAATCTCATGAAGTTTAAGAAAACCAAGTACAAGGTGCTCTGTGTGAGTTGGGGAAATCCTGAGTATCCATGCAGACTGAGGAACGAAGGATTTGGGAGTGCTGCTGGATGAGAGCCTGGACACAAGATAGCAGTGTGCACTTGTAGCCTAGAAAGCCAAACATAYCCTGGGCTGCATCAAAAGCAGTGTGGGCAGGAGATGGAGGAAGGTGAATCTGCCCCTCTAGTCCATTCTGGTGCGGTCTCCACCTCAAGCGCCATGTCTAGCTCTGGGGTCCTCAGTACAAGAAAGACATGGACCTGTCGGAAAAAGTCCAGAGGGGGCCACCAGGATGATTAAAAGGCTGGAGAAACTCTCATACAAGGAAAGGCTGAGAGAATTGGATTTGTTCAGTCTCTGGAAAAGAGAATGCTCCAGGGTTGATCTAATTGGAGCCCTCCAGTACCTTAAGGGAGTCTACAACAACGATGGAGACTATTTACAAGGACATGTAGGAAAAAAGGGAATGGCTTCAAACTAAAAGAAGGTAAGTTTATAATAGATATTAGGGAAAAAAATCTTTAATGTTGACATTATTGAMGCACTGGAACTGGTTTTCCAGAGAAGCTGTGGATGCCCCATCCCTGGAAGTGTTCAAGATCAGGCTGGATGGAGCTGTGAGCACCCTTGGATAGTGACAGGTGTCCCTATCCATTGGAAAGATGATCTTAAAGATCCCATTCTATGATTCTGTGATTCTGTATTAATAGTTTGCATAGAAAATTATATGTGCACTCATAAAACCAATGCTTAGTTATTTCAAATAACTTTTAATAGATATTTGATTAGACCACTGTAGCTCAGAAAGATGAAGATTTTAGGAGAGACACTGCAGTAAATGTAAGACTATTCATTTCCCAGACAACAGACACTGAGTTTAAAATGCAGTCACCTAAAGACCATGAAAAATTACACAAAACTTGAAAAAAAACATTAAACCCTTTAGTTGGCTGAAAGTAGAGAAAAATGAATGAAGGTCTATATAAATGAGAAATAATACTAAAACGTTTAGGAAAGCTTCCAAAGCTTTCTTTGAATAACACAATTTCACCTCCACCCCCAATCACTCTATTCTTTTTGTCAAACCTAACACTAACTTTTCTGCTAACCTTTAGAAAACACCTAACTATTGCCCAGAGGAAAATGCAGTTGAAGAAAATTTCTCCTCTGCTACACAAAGGTGACTGCAGGAGTCCCATGTGCAGAAGTCTGTTAATGGACACTATAGCAACAACATACATCAACTCCAACGCCAAAAAATCCCCAAGGCCCACAGAATTAACAGAGAGAAGGGGAGAGAGACAGGGAGACAGAGGAAACAGAAAAGTGATAACTCTTCCCAGGTGCCCTTCTTAGGGATAGGGGAAACATGGTCCCACATGAGCATTCCCCACTACAAGCTCTCAACAGTGCAGCAAGTGACAATGAAAAAGATTATGAAGATTATGACCTTTTGTAGATGTTGTGCTTTACCTCAGGTTCAATAGACTTTCCATACAGAACAGCATAAATGTACTGTTGGTTGCGACTATGATTTTGTTAACATTGATTGAATTATATTAATCAGAATTAACACTGATCAGTTCTTAAGCTTCTGTTCACAATATTATTAGATAACATTTGTCGAGTATTGAAATTACTATTATTTTCTTAGTTGAGAATAGTGTTTTAGTTTCTTTTAAATAAGCCAAGGAACACAAACAAGACATGTATAGGGAACAGGGACAAGGTGACTCAAAGACAACAGTTACATACTTCCCATGCATCACATTAAACAACAAAATATAAATGGGTTGGTGCATGAGAATGAGGAAAGCATTTGAGACTAACAGTCCAGGCACTCTAAAGCAAAAATTTTGCAGAGCTGAAAAATGCTATCCAAATAAAAAAAAAGTCACAGAATATCACAGGATAAAGAGAAGATTTCTCTTTCTCTAAGCCCTAACTGGAACCCTGATCTGTCCCTGGTGCTTTAGCCAAAGCCCCAGTCATGGTTCCAGGGAAGAACCTCACACAGCCAGGGCACTTTGGAAGCCTGCTGCTCACATTCATGTGCTATGCCAGCTCTGTTTTGCCAAAGTAGCTCTGTTTTTCCCTGAACCCAGACCCTAACCCTATGTTCCAGTGGAGCCCAAGGCACTGCTTCTGTTGGGCTACGTGTAACAGAATTTTTCCAGTAGTTGTACTATATGTCTTCTAGAAATAATATTTAAAGATTAAAAACAAAATTAAGAAAAATTAAATCAGACATCCTATATGTAGTGAATATTTTTTCTCAAGATATTTAATTTTGCAAATGTTTGTATTATTATGTTTCCATTTTTTAAATTCATGGACCCAAAGAGGCAGATGGCTCAGTGGTTTGCAGATGGCTGAAAATGATAAATGGTGATGACAAGGTTAGTAATAGTACTTTTGTTCACTGTATTAGTGCAATCTGTTTCTTCCTAGGAAGAAACCTGAACTATTAGGTAGACGTAAATTAACAAAGTATTTTCCTCTGCTTTTTGCTCTGATATTTGATGGCTTTATTTTCAATATAATTCATATTTATCTACACTGAGTGCCATTTTAATACACTTGTAGTTTTACAGCTATTAGCTGTGTCTTGGGTGACACCTGCTATTTTATCTTTGTATATTATCTAAACTTTTTTCAGACATATTTACAGGTTTTTGAGTTCATAGCATGTTACTAATGAAGAAAAAAAATCCATATGGTCTCACAGATGCATTCTGTAATTATCCTGTAAAACTGGTAGAGGGAAGTGTCTTGTATTTGGTTTTGTTTCCTTGAATTAATATGTCAACTGGGATCATTTGGAATGGCAAAGTTAGTAGTAAAAATTATTATGTATTCTTACTATTTTTGTGTGGTTATTCATTGTTTTCCCTTTTCCAATTTACTGGACTGACAGTGAAGAAAGTAGCAGGAGATAATAAAGGATAAGTAGATAGCCAAAACATTGGTAAAAGGTAGGGAAAAGATGATTATATGAATATGAGAATGGAGGCTTACTTTCAAACCAATGGCTTGTCAGGTTAGGCCTCTTAAACATGACAGTATACAGCACCATTGATTTTCAGATTAAGGTAGAGGAAAAACAGTGACATTCCCTCAATGTGGTCTTAATTTCATCTCCATTCTGTTAATGGGCAATGGAATTTTTTACAGGAATAATTTCTCAATAATCCCTATATTAAAACAAAAAAAATATGAGCTGACAATAAACAGATTTTTTCCAGACACTGCTTTGTATTTTGCAAGTTTTTTTCCTAGAAAAAAATATGACTGGCCTTGCCATTTTTAGCTTGGAATTTTATATATCACTGTCCATATGTGGCAGGATGTCTACCCCCCCTTGCTCCACTCCTCTCTACCACAGATAGTTGCTGCATAAGAGATAACCTGGGCTGAAAGGCCCAGCAAGGGGTCATCTCTGGTGCCAAAAGAGCTCAGGCCTCAGCTAGGAATCAACATCTTAGTCTGGAGAGCAGATTTGGGAAGAGATAAAAGAATTATTCTTGACTGAGATACGCTGTTTTACAAACTATAAAAGACACAAGAGTTATCTCAGAAGCAGAAGCCTCTTACACCCTGAAATGTTCAAGACTTCTCCCTGGAGTTTGGGTGCAGATTCCATGGTTACCTCCCTGGGGACTGAGGGAAAGGATCTTGATGTCTGCCCCACCAACTATTGGATGGTAAGACACATTGAATCCTAAGTTGTATCATTTCTTCTCTAGATGTAAAATCAATAAGTACCTTTAACCTCATAGTAGTTTTATTTTTGTCTTTATTCCTGTGTAGTATTACTTTAAGTCTTAGGTCTTTTAGTTTTATGTCTCTTAAATAAATCATTCATTCTACAACAGACTGAATCAGCAATTATTAAAGAACTTGTGAACGAGAATGGGTTTTGGGGTGCTGACTGCCTCGATAAAGCTACTGCCTGCTGACAGAGGCCTGTGCAAAAGGCAAGGACTCATTTAACCCCCACATCTATTCGTAACACCATACCAGAAGTTTTATTACATTCTTCAAAGCTCTTGCCTATCCTTTCAGATTTTGCTAAGAATTTTTACATAAATATTTCTGACATCAATTCTACTCTGGACCCACCATTATAAACATGTCATAGTGGTGCAGTTAAAGCAATCACTTTGATTAATATTCTTCCTCCCCTTTTCTAGTTCCCATCAAATACTGAAACTCTCACGTCCTTTATGATAAAAAGGTGTTAGTCAGAGTTTATGGGTAATGTTTTAGGTATCTTAAATGTCTGGCTCTTATATATTTCTTTTGACAAATTTATGGCTTTCTCATCTGCTAGTCTATGATCACTGATGACATACTCACCATACAGTTGCCAGGTTCATTGCCTCAACTCTTTTTGAATATAATCTTAATTTTTCAGTCACCTGGTACTTTCATACATTCTTAAAGACAATTTCCTGTGAATAAAATATATTGCCAGAAAGTTCTTAAAATACTGACTATAGCTCTTATAACCCTTCAGACTTTAAATATTTCTCCTGTATCCATGAATCATACTCTTTACTTACTGAAACTAGAAAAGACTCTCAAAGGCATGTAGACATAGACCTGCTTCCATCTTAATACAGAATAGAAGTAGTTAGCAGATAGCTCCATCTTTCAGCAATACATTTAAACAACCCTTTAACATTTGGCCAGATTTAGATATACTGTAATTTGGTAGTTTATTGCCTATCTCAGTTTTGTCTATCATAATAGTCTTATATGGTACTGGGATGTGGCCACATTTATAAAATAGTCTTAAACAGATTATCCCACAGCAATGACACAGCTTAGTGCATCCCTTTAAAGCCAGATATTTTCAGAAGACAGCTAAGTGGAGGAAGTCTAGGAAGGATTGACTGAAGTCATATAGACCAGGAACTGGTTTTTGTGTAGAGAAAAGTTAGATAGGGCTGCCCTATGGAAGAACTGAGACTTCCAAGGACCAAGAGGATATAAAAAGAACAAACAGACTAACAATGGATTATTTAAACACAAATAACATAGAGTTTCAATTCTACTTTCGAAAATGAGGAGAGCTAATTCAAACTACAATGTCAGAGTACCTGTAATTCCAAGAGATTCAGCATGTAGAAGTTGAAAGTAACAGTATTTCTGATAAATATCAAGATCCTTAAAGCTTTAGTGTTGAATGACAGACAGGGAAGAATGTAAGCAATATTTAGTTCCTAAATGCAATAGTTTAATTTACATTGACCACTTCCAATAATTTAAATTTAAGACAAGAGTTTCTAGCGATCATAAAATCCAGAGATGGCTAATACAAAAATCCGTTGTCCTTCAGGGGCAACTTTTCTCTTGTAGAGTTACACTCCCCTTATTCACACATACACAAACACATTCAGGGCTTCCTCATAATACATAATTTAAAACTTGTTTATGCATCATCCACACTATTCTTCAAAAAAAAAAAGACAATAAATAAAAATCCAAATTGAATCTGTGAAATTTAGTGAAATGCAGACTTGCCAATGTAAAATCCAATCTGCTCAATTTTGAGCAGATCCCACCACCCAAATTTCCAGTCTGTGGGAATATTTCCATTAATATAGCCAAGAGCAGACTGCTGCCCTGAAACTCTGAAGGTAATTACTTTTAAAAGCCTTTGACCCCAGGATAGTAGTCATGCATGGGTGCATTTGCTTGTCCATCCTTGTTCCACACATTTTCTCCACAGAGAGCAGTTTATTTACATAGACAAAATAACTTTTTATGAATTTAGCATAATTTAGCAAAGCTGTATGCTTTATTTGTACCATTCCCCCTCTCAAGCCTAGTGAAGGATGAATATTACAATAATGCATACATATTCATAGGCAATATTGTAGGCTAATTCTCGCAGGACTGTTATTATTCACAGCTTATAAATGAGTCCTTAATAGCCATTCACATCTATAAATAACCATCATATAGTTGGTCAAATTGTCATTTTACTGCAGAACAATGACAAAAAAATATGAAGAATTTAGTATGAAGTACTTTCTTTTGACATGCAATAGGAAAATGATGAAAACAGACAGAAATACATATTTGATGTGGAGCCATCAAACTGTATATTATGCATTAACTTTTTCTGTTCTGTTCCATCTTACTAACACATTACAATGGATGTACATTGCTGCACATCAATCAAGAATGCAGCTGACCAAATCCAGAGATCAGGCTTAAAATTATTGCAATGTACCAGTGTCAGAGTTCATCATGACCTCAATAAGAAAAGCATTCAGACTCTGTTTTCATTTAAACACCATTTATTGAACCAAATTCTATAAAGAAAAAGAGGATAAATAATCCTAGGTAGCATCATAGAATGTTTGGGATTGGAAGGGACATTCATTCCACTACCTGTGCCCTTGGCCTTCCACTAGACCAGATTGCTCAGAGGCCCATCCAAACTGACCATGACATTCTGGAGTGGGGCATGCACAACTTCTCTGGGCAACCTGTTCCAGTGCCCCAACCTCACAGTAAAGACTTTTTTCTAACATTTAACCTAAACCTACCCTCTGTTTAAAGCCACTACCCCTTGTCCTATCATTGTCCTTGTAAAAGACCCTCTCCAGCTCTCTTGTGGGCCTCTTTTATGTACTGGAAAGCTGTTATAAAGTCTTCCTTTACTTCAGATTAAACAATCCAACTCTTTCAGCATATTTTCACAGGAGAGATATTCCAGCTCTTTGATCATCTTCATGTTCCTCCTCAGGACTCGCTCCAACATGTCCAATTCTTTCATATGTTAGGAGGTTCCAGAGCTGGACACAGAATTGCAGAGAGAGCCTCACAAGAGCACTCACCTCTGCTGACCTGCTGGCCACACTGTTTTTGCTGGGGGTGCCGTCAATTCCACTTTCCATATTACCAACAAAGATTTTAAACACACCAGGTCCTAAGGAATGCCACTGGTTTCCACTTGGACATTGAGTGACACCATTCAGATAATTCTTATTACCACCAAGTGATCTGTTTGTCAAACCCACGTGTCTCCAGCTTAGAGAAAAGAATGTCATGTGGAAAAGTGCCAATGCTCTTCACAAGACTGGGTAGAGCACATCTGTTGCTCTTCCCTTATCTACCATCACTGTAAGGATCTACCCATCATATGTGGAGAGCTTACTCAGTATATGTGGAGACCCTGCACTCCCTGGTCTAGAGAGACACAAGAAGCTTCTCTCAAAAAGCTCTGTTAGACCCATTGGCTCCTTCCTCTGTTCCTATGTCTGTTCCTATGTTCCTGAGTCATACCTATTCCCTATTCCCTGATTGGCCCTCATCTTTGTACTGCCCCAAGACCAGGGCCAGCCCCCAGGCCCCTGTAGAGAGTCAGTTCAGTTCTGAACCCACTGTGTGGGTGCTGGGACCTGAACATCTCACCACGTGGCTGAATAAAACATCTGTGGATATTGTGCAAAGGTCCTTTCTGCTTCCTTACCCTGGACTATGCTAGCAGCAATTCAGACTGCTACAGTCATAGGAGATTGCTAAATTTGTCAGGCATGATTTTCTCTTATTGAAGCCAAGATGGTGGTCACTAATCACCTCCTAGTTTCCTATGTACCTTTACATGGAGGACCCAGGAGGATCTGCTTCATGATCTTGCTGGGCATGGAAGCAAGGCCGACTGACCTGTAGTTCCCTGTGTCATCCTTTTCCCCTTTTTAAAATCGAGCGTTATATTTTTCCTTCTCCAGAGAGCTGAAACTTTACCAAACTGCCATGACTTCTCCAAAGAGAGGGATAATAAATCAATGATCCATTTATTTAAAAGTAAATAAATTATTAATGGTATTTTGGAGCTTGCTTATTTGCATGTTATGGGTGTGAATTTCAATAAGATAGCACACTCTCTAGAAGCTGACAAACAAAACTTCACACCTGTGGAAACTTTTCTAGTGAACAAAATTATAGCCTACACAATTTTTATCATCAAAGTGCTGTAAATAATTTGCAAACACAGAGATAGAAGTGCCTAGAAACACTGAAAAATTCCAGCCTGCTGCCTCACTTGTACATAGTAATCATAATCATATGCATTCTTCCTTGAATTCACATTCAAGTCTTTATCAGCAGTTTTAATTACCCTTGACAATTTTAAGCTGTATCTAATATAACAAGTTGGAGTTTCATAGACTTTTCTGAGAGTCAGAGGCAAACTAAGATTTCTATTCATTTGGATGTCTTTGTGTGTATATCCTTCTCATGGTTTAAAAAGAGAAGGAGGCAAAAATCCTAAGCACTTCATCATCTAAGATGTGAAGGGACTAGAGGATGTCTCATATGTTGAAAGGCTGAGAGAACTGGAACTGTTCAGCCTGGAGAAGTCTCTGGAGATCTTATCAATGTATATAAAATCCTTCAGGGATTCTGTGAAGACAACAAAAGGCTCTTCTCTGTGCTGTCCAATGAGAGGCACAAATTGAATCAGAAGAGGTTCCCTCTGATCGTGAAAATTGAAAGATTTTGAGAGTGACTGAGCAGATTGCTCAGTGAGGCTGTAGTATCTCCGTGAAGATAATCCAAAGTCATTTTGATGAGCGACCTCCTCTAGATGTGTCTGCTTGAGCAGAGAGACTGAACAGGATGCCTTCTTGAAGTGTCTTCCAAACTCAACCACTCTTTAATTCTATGAAAAAGAGGTATTATAGCTCCACTGCACATCTTTTGGCAAAAAAGTGTGGGATCCTGCCCTACTCATGCTAAAGGCAAACCTTTGCCTTAATGAGGAACAAGACACGTAAATGTATCTTTGTAGATTGGCTTGAGGTACCAATTTATTTTTGTTTAAAAACTTGATAGAATTGGCTGTACATTTGGCATTTTCTTGAGATTACTTTAAATACTTAGGCAGTCTTCAAATAATAATAAGCGGCATTCTGACAAAACAGAGGATTATATTCTCCCTTATAGCATCAGGAACACAAACACTCTTGTTCCTTCCATCTTGTCTACTTCCCAATGAAGAAAACATCACCTAAGACTCACAATTTTATTATTTAGTTTTTGGTTTAGAACTTYTCACAACATTCTCTTAGCTGTGGTAGATAATGGTCATGAGGCATATATAATCCTCAAAGCTGGACTCTGCCATGCATTTCGTCATCATCTGAAATTATTCGGCAAAATACTTACTATTGTTCAACTTTCTTCTATCTAATCAATTTGAGGAAATAAATTTTATTAGATTATTTTATTGGCACATCTTCAGAATGTAAGTAAAGCACAGCTCAGGCTTATATAGGGTTGGAATTTATACAACTACTTTAACCATGCTGATTTCCTATCTAGAAAAGGTATTGCAATCCCCGTAACTCTAATTTGTAAAATTTAGATTTGCACTATTTTTGCAATCAAGAGTGCAATGAATACATAGATTCAATATAAAATCCTGTGGATGATAATTATAGTTCATATTTATTCAGTGATATGCCAAATCTTTTTTGGTGTAAAGGAAGAAGGAATATCTTAGGATAAATATACTAAGATCCTAAAATCTTAGGCAAAATATCCTTTCAATGAGCCCAAACACTTCAGTGGAGGCTGTGAGGCTACACTGCTTTGCACAGTGTAAGCTCAAAATGCTGCACATTCTGGCTCTCATTCCCTGGTCTGTTATTCCTGGTTGTACAGTACAACTATATTTGGACTATCTAAATACTTGTAACTTTCATTATTAAGTGCCGTAGTTCTACCATGGATCCTTCTGCCGTTGCTGGGAACATAGTACAGGTGGCTGTGGGTTGAGGCTGTATAAGCAAAGAGGCAGGATGGGTTTCACCAGCAGAATGACCTTCAGACTGGGAAGAAGGAAATGGAGAACATTAAATATCTGAGGAGATAATGGCATGAGGCCAAGACAGTGAAAGAAACATGATAGAAGTACCTTTCTACTTAAGTAACTGGAGTCACAATAACTTACTTTCTGTTTTCATTACTATAGACTTTGTTGGTTTTTTTCCCTATGTACATTTTGAGGATTTTATTGATTGTTTAATGAAATTGAGAGGAACAAAATGATACTACTTTGATTATATCACTCTGGTTTACAAAATTTTGCTCTTTTACTTGTACAGCTGAATGTGCAAATATAAAAAAGAACAGCCTGGTGCCAGCAAAGGTGGGCTGACCTGTCACTGTATATATATGTATTTGATATCCAAACAAGGGGGAATTATAAGCCAGAAGTTGGCCACCATTTCAAATATACAGCTCTGTAGAACATCTCTTGCATTAAACCAATAATGGTTTTAACTTTCCATTTAAAATAATTCGGTGCCTTTTTATATTTTTACTAGAAGGTATTTAATGGTCTATCAAATCACAATATAATTACATATTTCAAAATAATTAAATTCAATAAATTATCTTAAAWTAATTTAAATAATTAAATTATCTTCTTACTGAAAATCTGAAAGCATTTATTAGCAATAATTTTTTTTTTTTAATAATGTTCCTACTGTGGGAATTCAGGTAAATGGTCTTTTTTTAGACACTGACTAAGGTCTTGTCCATCCTGGAAAGTTACTGTGCAGCCCAAATATTATATAGCACTCCTACCTCAAGTTAACAACTATTTATTTCCTATGTGACATATGTTAGTCCTTGGCTCTTATGGTTCCACTTGGAGAGATCAAAAATAAAACTTCTTTAGCTGCTTGGCTGCTGCTCTGTACTGGAAGCTCCCCAGTTCTTGATTCTGCCATATGAAAAGTACAAGAACTTAATCTACTTCAAACAAAATAGTCATCTTGTCTAAAAATATCCTTTAAAGCTTCATCACTCTGAAAGTGAAGAAGGAGGTTATCATTGCAACATCTGTTAGACAAGAATGTCTCTTCTTTCTCTGCTGAGTAGTTTACTCTCAAGCCTTGACTAGTTAGTCTCATAGAGTAAGGGATAGAAAGTAGTAGATTTTTGGATATTTAAACAGAGCAAACCGCAAAAATGAAAACAGATAATATAAGATTTTTTGATAGCAACTTTATGTATTATTTTATTGAGAAAAAAAGGTTTAAGCAGACAAAAAAAAAAGTAAAAAGTGTATAAAAGTGTCAGGATCATTCCTTTTACTTTAAGATACTGTGTGAAATACATGCAAAGAAGATTTGTGTGCAAAGAAGATAGAGGAAAGGGGGAAACCCCAAAAACTAATCACTGATTTTAACAAAAAGCATCTGTGATGCTAACTTGGAAACAGGTACAACAAGATTCAGATTATTAAAATGTCACGTTTACCAGACTGAAATAATCCCTGCATTTGTGATCAAGGACTGAAGATCCGACTCACACTTGAACAGGATGCTAGTCCTCCCTGAGCAGAAACACTACAAAGCCAGCTAAAAAAGAGTGCCTTGCTGGCTTTAAGCACAGTAGGAAACGTACCTAGCTTTTTCAGATATAACTCAATGTTTTGTACTTCACTTACATTGCATTTGGTGGTCTTTGTATCAGATGAGAACTACCATACCAATAACTTCAAATAGCCGGATTTAAATGCACATAATACAATTGCAAAGTATTTTCTATGCAACTTTGTAATCTCCTCCTGCCAATTGATGTGCCATTAACAGAGAGTAACATTTTTCTGAGGCTTTATCTTCTATCATACTTGATAGAAGTACTGAAGGAGAGACCTGTGTGACTTTATATAATTTTTCAGAAAATTTTTTTTCTCCAGTCAAAGTCCTCTTTACTCTGCCTCCAAAAATGTCAACAGCCTATCCCTACATCTTTATTTAGACTTTGAGGATGCTCTTATTTGAGGCATTTCTGGGTAGTAAAATTACTTGTCAAAAGAAAGAAACATTTCTCCAAAGTTCTAAAGAAACTTGATGATTTTTCTGTTCTGTATGCAGAGACAATCTCTGGATGCTGAGGATTTTGTTGGTCAGATTTAAAAGAATTTCAAATTATTTAACATTATGGATCCTGGACTATAAGCATAAAAGTTGCTGGGTTTTTCTCCTTTGCTTTAAGCATTTTTCCTTGAAGAGAGTAAATTTCAGTGAAGAGAGATTAAGATAATGAATTCAAATGTCATCCTTTGTTTCTCTTCACATATATACCAGGCTAAATATCAGAGCGTTCGGTGACTCCTTTCTTACACTAGGAAATGAAAGACCCATTTTCCTGAAAAGGTTTGGTCCTCTTCAGTGTCATTCCAAACCTCATGGAGAGCTAAAAAAACCCTTCATTATTATAAAAAAATCTATATAAATGGGTGAATAAATTCTAAATTTACTATCCTTACTTATGCTATTGAACCCTATTTAAAAACTTCAAATATATTTGACTGAGAGCTTAATTATTAATATGGTGTGCTCAAAGCCAATCTCAAATTACTGTCTTTGACACATGTGTAGCAGGTGTAGAGCAGAACCATGCTGTCACAGGCACAGCACAAGCAAGCCTATGCCTAATGTTTTTTTCTAACATTCTATCCACTGTTTGGACCCCCATGTGAGTATGGGTTTCCTTATTGCCATAGAATTTTGAGTTATTTATTTCAATTCTTGTCTTTTGGTTGTCTTCTGACTGAAATATAAGCCATTCTATATTCAAAGCAAAATATGCTTCAAATTCATCAAGAATCTTTCAATCAAAGCATTATCAGCTGGTAGGATAAATAAAGAAAGATAGTAGAGCTTAAAGGCTGGATTTCTTGCTCGGTCATAAGAAAATTATAGTGCATATTTGATGGAAGATTTTTAAATGTGCAAAAGAGCAATTTCATTAATTCTGCCTTTTTTCTTGTATATCTGATTGCAAGGTAACAGAGGTAATTATGAGAAAAGAAGTGAAGGTAGCTATTCATATAACATAGGCTATTTGAATTAGCTAAACCTTATCTCTGTTCTGCACTACTTCTGAAGCTTCTCTGAATTTGAAATCATATCCATTGAAGGTAGAAATCACTGGTAAAGTATTTGGAATTATACTTTGCTACTGCTGTTCTTTAGCCCATGGAAATCATGGTAAAAGGCAATAAACAAGGAAACTGCACATTTCACCTACAAAATAACTCAGGCTTTGATTGAAGGCCCTGGTCTGGGTTTACACAAGTGAGTTCTGTGTGAAGGTGTTTCAGGGCAGTTAAGGTTTTATACTTATCTGCTTTGTGAGAGTACTTTTATGTTGTAAATAAGACTACATAAGACTACAAATGCATAGCAATAAATGCATTTCTATATCTATGGAAATATAGAGAATCTTCCAATAATTTGGAGTGACATAGACCATGGGAGGCTGTTAATTCCACCTCTAGCCCAAAGCAGGGTCAGCCATAAAGTCAAACAAGGATTCTCTGGGTTGGAGACTGCACAGACTCTCTAGATGAGCTGTACTAATTCATGACTGTGCTCATTACTGGCCTGTGATCAGTACTTAGAAGTTTTTATATAGTCTGAACCTTTGCACTTTTAACTTATACCTATTGTCTCTGTCCCCATTAGGAACTCCTGCAGAGATACTTTCCTATCTTAATGACCTCACTATAGATGTTTAATGGCTTCTATGAAGTTTCCCCATAGTCATCCTTCTCCACACTGAATCAGCCTCTCCTCACAAGGAAAGTGCCTTGGCCAGCATAGTGGCTTTCCACTATGCACTCCCTAGATTATTGATTTCTTTCTGTTTGCAATGAAAAATTAGATGTGGGATTCTAGATGCAGTCTAATGAGAGCTGACTAAAGAAAAACAATAATTTCCCTTGATGTACTGGCTGCACTTCTGTTAACACAGCGCAGGAGGCTTTTGGCTCTCTTTGCTTCCAGTGCACACTGCTGGGTGATGATCAGCTTKCTGTCTGGCAGTTTGCCCAGGGCCTTTTGAAAGGAGCTTCTTTCCATGACATCAGACCCTACCCTGTAATGCTGTCAGGGGTTCTTTCTTTCCAGGCACGGGATCTCCCACTGTGGACAACCCATGGCTTCTGTCCCCTTATCCAGCATGCCTAGATGTCCTTGGTGGCTCTCCTGTCCTGAAGTGCAATCATGAGTCCACCTACCAGTCTGGTGCCATCTGCAAACTTAATAAGGGCACACTGACGCTCCTCTCAGTCTTTTATAAAGACATTAAATGAGATCAGTCCCAGGACAGACCTCTTGGCACTGCTCTTGTTACCAGCATCTAGGTAGAGTATCACCCATTACTCTGAGTCCAATAGTTCAAATACTTTTTTTTTCTTTTTTCCCTTTTTGCTTTTCCTAACTGATTGTCCATGCATCCAAACAAAATCCTTACCTGGACACAAAGAGTACTGTTAGGACAGAGTGACAATAGGCATCCTAAAGACTAAAATAATTGTGTCTAGTTCCCCCTTCTTATCTAGAAATCCAGGCATATCACAGAAAGCAATTGGGTTGGTCAAGAGAGATTTGTTCTTGCTAAGTTCATGATGGCTATTCCAAACTAGATTTTTCTTTTCCAAGTCTCCAGAAATTTCAAAAGGATCCATTTCTTGATTTTCTCAGGGACTGTGGTGAGACTGACTAACCTGTAGATTTCTAAATTGCTAAATTGTCTCCAAGGTTTTTGGATGAAATGGGTGAAACATTTGCATTCTCCCACTAACTGGAGAATTCCCTGATTAAAAATAACTTTTCAGAATGCTAGTTGCCTTGCAATGACACAGGCCAGCTCTCATCACCCTTGGCTATAAGGTGTCCATCTCATAGATTTACATGGCTCAAGTTCTCTGAAAAGATCTTTGACTTCAGATCTCTCCTTTGAATCCTGCCTTTTAACAGAAGGACCAAGGACACCTTGTTGGAGGAAGTTTATCCTTTGGCCGCCCTTGCTGAGCCAAAGAACATATTCAGTACCTCAGTCTCATCTGTCCCCTGTTTTAATCTATTCCTCCAATACAGTCTAGAAAGTGCTTCCTTTGACACTTTGGGTTTTTGGCAAAGTATCAAACTCTTAACAAAACTTAAAAAAAAATAATTTTAATAACTTTAAAGTGAAACAGGTTTACTCTAAGTTTTCTATAATGCCCTACTGGCATCCTAACTTTAAAAATTGGGGGCATTAAGCAGATGTTGTAAAAATGTACAAACTAATAAAACTTAGGAAGCTTTCCAAAAGTGTTGGTGCACATAAATCATACTTGAAGTAAAATGTCATTTTGGTTTTGGAAAGCCTACACTTAATAAATCATTGCTCAGCAAAAGATTTTCTCCATGCATGAAGGAGCGGATAGTGGGTACACATCATATAATTGCAGCTTTTCTTTCCGAGGGAAAAGGGGGACACAAGGGCCGTAAACCATACCCCCTTTTAAAGGAGATGCATTTAAAAGAATATTGAAAGTAATGGACCTATTTCATTCTGATTAGACAAAGTTACTCCACTATAAAAATTTTCAGTTGTTATTTCTCCTGATAAAAATATATAATGCATATCTTGATTTAATAATCACTTCAGTGATTGCTTTTCACTTTACCAGTTCTGGTAATTTTAAAAGCATGTTCACTCAAATGGGAAATACATGACTGGATGCACTCAAAATTTTCTCTCAGCAAATTTCTGTCCTGTTATTTTGTAAATATAATAAACTATGAATCTTTTCCTATAGATTTACTAGATATTTAGTTGCATAGAATTTATTATATCTGTCTTATGAATATTAATACTCGAGAATTATTTCTTGTGCCATTTACAACTTATTAACTCTTTGGTCATGTGGCAAAACGTGATTTCTTTGCACATTCTATTACTGTTGCTCACTGACTCAATGTAATGGTGTTTTTTGATAAAGAAAATTACTTCAGAAGCAAAGTGGTGTAATTGAGGCAAGCAGCTATTAGTGCTTAGCTGATGCATGATAATTCATTAAACCATTGAAATTAAATAGCTTTCACTCATATGATAATAAAGTATATATAACACTCCATTTTGTCAATGCAAATTAAAAATCAGTGGGTAATTCTTTACATTTCTACCACAAACTTCTTCAGGTTTTTTTTTTTTTTTTTTTTTTTAAAAAACATATTTTTTTTTTTTTTTTTTTTTTTTTTTTTTTTTATTTCAAGTTTTTTTTTTTTATTTTTTTTTTTTTTTTTTGTGATTGTAAGAAGCATTTTTTTTCTTTTTTTTTTTTTTTTTTTGAAGTAATCCAAGTGTTAGGCTGGAAATATGTTCTAATTTAGTGAAAATCAACCTCATTCACAGCTTTATAGTAATTCTGTGGTGAGTGTAAATGGAAATTTTTCAGTAACCACTGTAGGTTAATTCTTCTGCTACAATTATGGTGCCATACACCTTAGGAAAACTGTGTCCCATCAGCATTTATTTTTAGTAATAGTAGAGTGAAATTAATGGCATGCAATACTGTGTCTTTCCATTATTTGTTTCCTTAGGAAAAAATATTGATCTAGTTATTGAAATGTCCATAGATAGTGGTAATAAATTGAATTCAGTGCTATTTGAGGTACATTTGATGATCTATTAATGTGATGTCTCAAGAGGAAAGAAATTACCAGTTTTTTAACACTTTCTTCAAAAAATGCTTATATGAAAAGCTGATGATTTCAATGTTCTTTCCAAGATGGATAAATGTGCAATATAATATAAATCCTTGAAAAAAATATATAGAAAGATAGAACATTCTTGCATGTAAGATTTTTATAACCTCAAGAGAAAGACACCAAAGCTATAAACATGTTATCATCATGTTCTTAAATATCTTTTTCCTCTGTATAGATTTTCTACAAGGGAAAAGAAAATCTGCTTTATTGAATTGTCTATTTACTCCATTATCAACAGCTCCCCAGCCATTTATAGTAAAAGTGTATGATGTAAAGGGTTGTGCAAAAAAGCACAAGATAATTTTATTTCTTCCTTTCAATATCCTTTCCCTTCACATTTTTGCTTAATCTCTCTGTTGTTATAATTTCTTAATTAAGAATCACAAAATTACAGATTGGAAAAGATCCTTGAGGTTATGGAGTCCAACAAATGACCTTCTGCCATTGCTAGTAATGAGAGTTTAAGTTCTATTCTCCTTCTATAACATTAGCACAAACAAATTACAGGACATCACTTTGTAAGACAGGGTTCACAGTAGGTAGATCATTAAAGGTTTGCACTTTTCCCAGCTGAAAGAACACTAGACTTGAGAGACCAACTAGCTTCCTAATTAATTTTGTTTCAGATGTTTTTTTATTAAAACGATTTTGAACAAAAACTTATTTATTGTTGTTGTAACTGCTGCTGCTGCTGCTGCTGTTGTTGACACTGACACAAGCTACCCAGAAACCCTGTGGCTGCTCCATCATAGGAACGGGTTAAGTCCAGGTTGGATGGCACCCTGAGTAAACTCATCTAGTAGTGGAATCACTGTCCATGGTGCAGGCCTTGGAACTATATGATCTTTAATGTCCCTTCCAACCCAAACTGTTCTATGATTCTAGTGTAAGGACAGATAATAACAATGATAGTTGTTGGAAAAAAGAATACATCACAAAAAAAAGTTTTAACAAGTGAAGAATTTTGTGTTTGATTCTTTGCAGCTGGTATAAAGTAGTCTAGCAGAAAATAAGTAAAGAGATGATAAAAAAGTTTCCTTTTAAATGGAAATTTTCCATTTCATTTTCTTTTAACATTAGGTATGATTAGTCTCCTTTTATAAAATTGCTGTTTTCTTCCACCAATTCAGCTGCTGACTATCTGTGTGTCTATTGTACCATTTTCTGAACAAGCTACTGTTACTAAAATTCCTGTAATTGCTTCTTAAAKACATCAATTCAGAAGTGCTACTACCATTCAAATATCAGCCTAAGTGTCATGTTCTCCATATTAGCCACAGAACAGGGAACAGAGAGCAAATAAAGAAGAGTTTGATATATTATCTCTAATAGGTAATCAGTAGCAGATAATTTGCAAAAATAATGAGGAAAGTGATAGTAAATTACATTAAATTGTTCTTTAAACTAAACATTTTAAACTAACTTAAAAATGTTAGTTGTTCATAACATTAATTATTTTTATGGGAATTTTGCATCCCTAGGAATTACAAGTTCATGTATGGCTTTCTAGATTTATGTAAATGAAGATGAGTATGCTCAGAAATAGTAGAAAAAACATATTTAAGGGAATTATCAGTGAATAATGTTTGCTGTTTATAAAATATAGACATAATTACTCACAGATTAAAACATTTACTTCAGGTTTAGTTGAGGGTTGGAATAAATTTTTAAGAAACATTGATAATTAAAATTATGAGAAAAACAGTAGAAGTTACAAAGGAACAATTGGTGGGTAAGTCAAGCTTGTGCGAAAAAAAACCAATTGAACAGTGGGAACAGTAGAGAAGAAGAAATGAAATTATTTTACTGTAAACAAACTTTATTAAATTCACTTATTTATCTTGTCCAATTACTTAAATTCAAAGTAATATAATCAGCATATTTCAGAAATGTTTAATGATCCATTTTTTGCACATATGAACCAATATCTACTGTTGAAAATTCATTTATTATACTATTATATAATACTACTTATTAGGTCATATCATGTCATAAATCCTTGATGTCTGCCTCCAAAATATGTGTATTTATAGGCAAAAGAGATGTGTCTCTCAAAACAGAATTATTTATTTCAAAACAAATATACAGAGCAGGCACAAAGTAATAATCAAAAGTATTTTAAAATTTTATTTTATTATTTATTAAATAAAAAATAAAGAGGAACCTGTTTCTCTTCAAGAATTGATTTGGCAAGAGTGTCACATCACACACACTAAGGTGTTTTAACAAAAAAAAAAAACAACTAAAAAACTTAAGGAAGATAGGTAGCTTCCAGTTTAGGCTGCTTTTCATTATTTCTTAAACTGAACTGTTTTCATATTTCATATTTCCTCCTCCACTCTGCGTTGGTGCAGCCTCACCTTCAGTCCTGAGAGCAGTTTTGGGCACCGCAGTATAAGATGGACATAAAGCTATTAAAGAGTACCCCAAGGTAGGGCCTGTGAAGGTGGTGAAGGGCCTTGACGGGAAGCTGCATAAAGAATGACTGTTTTTTCAGATTTTCAAAGAATCACTTGTTTTTTTCATCTGGAAGAAGAGGAGACAGAGGGAAGACCTCATTGGGGTCTGCAGCTTCCTTGTAAGGGGAAGTGGAGGGGCAGGCACTGACCCCTTCTGTCTGGTGACCTCGGGTAGGATACAAAGGAATTGCAAGAAACTGTGTCAGGGGAACTTTAGGTTGGATTTTAGAAAAAGGTTCTTCCCCCAGAGCGTGGTTGGGCACTGGAACAGGATTCCCAGGGAAGTGGTCACAGCACCAGCCTGGCAGAGCTCAGGAAGGGTTTGAACAATGCTCTTGGGTACATGGTGTGACTCTTGGAGGTGGTGCTGTGCAGGGCCAGAAGATGGATTTTGGTGATTCTTATGGTACCTTCCAGCTCAAGAATAATCCATGTTTCTATAGTTCTATGATTAATCATGAATTCCAAAGTATGTTTTTACTCAACTTTAACTTTTTCTTATACAGATAAGAATAAGCTTCAAGTGTGCAAATATTTGTAATATCAGTGGCTTTTGGACTAAGGTTATGACGATCTTTGTAGTGGATTACTGTATCAACAGATTACTACAGTTAGATTACATGTTATTTTCATTGCATCTCATACTTCCCAAATGCCCACACATTTGAGAAGCTATTAATTTATTGCCTTTTTTTCCCTTTTTGTGCACCTTCATTATGGAATCACATCAGAAAATGTGTTACAGAGTCTTTGCTGTAGCGGCTATAAATGTCATGAATCAGATCATATTGATGTTCAAGTACAAAAGAGTTCAAATTATCTCTGAAGGAAAAATTTGTTGAGAATTGTTGACGACTTAGAAATATCATTAAATTTCAAATGTATTGAGTGACTGAGGATGTGCCTAGGGTGCCTAGGGGAGATACTCACAGTGCTTGTATTGTTCTTATACTCCAGGCATATACTTATACTCCAGGCATAAATATTTTGCTACTTTTAGAGACAAGATACAAAGTATGGTGGGTATTTGATTTAAATCCATAAGTTTTCTTTATGATAGTCTTACTTATTTCTGATTTCTTCTAGTATTTTGGAGGGGGTTTTTTGTTTGTTTGTTTTTTCTTGTGCGGTTTGGTTTGTTTGCTTATTTTTGGTTTTGGTTTTTATTTGTTTTCATTTCTTGGTTGCTGTCAGTACTAGAGGCATTCAGTGCTATAATCACAAACACCCATAGTGAGAACTATATTTTGTTGTAATCTTATCCTTCAAGTATAATCCATTTAAGGAGATCATTTTCCTATGATTTGTACTTACATTCGAGATACATATTAAAGATGAAAAAGCATGGGTCTCTGTTAGTAATGGAATTATTAGGACTATCATTAAAAAAAGTGTACACATACCAGAAAAAGTGATGTTTTAACTTCTCTTAACATTCATCCTCTTAAAGAGTTTATGGAGACTTCCATTCTTGTGATGATTCACACAAGATTTAAACTTTACACCTTGTAGAAATGTGTAATCACTGATTTTTACCATGAGTGATTATAAAGATGTCATCCTGTGTAAAACAATTAGCTAATTAATAAATTAATATATTGAACAAATCAATGTTTTAACAGAAGGGCACAGTAACCCAGACAAATTATAAACATAATGATTTGAGAGATGTACAGGCAGTGTAGACGATGTCAGTGCAACTGCCTGAAGAGTCTGCCAACGAGCCAGATGCTGCTGTGGAGAAAATATATTTCTCAGATGGCATCGAGCTAGTGTTTGTCATCTGAAAGTGAAAATGACTTATGTTTGTAATGTGATAGGGCAAACAGCATCTATTCCATCACCATACAGTCATCTTTATTAAGTGTCTTTGGAAATCCTTTCTGTATGTGGATTTTACATTTCATATTTCACTAGTGGGAGGAGTACCTCATATAAGTTATCATGGGAAAAGTATTTGATTGAATTAATCAAATTATAAGTGGTAAATGATAGCACAGACAAATCCATTTTCTATTTTATTCTTAGGAAAAACTGGACTCTTCCTTTACTCTTTGCATTTCAATGAATACTTTTTCAGAAAGAAAAATCAGACTTCATCTTTCAACCTTTCTTCCACAGAAAAGCTTTCAAAACAGAATTATCAATGACCAAGTAGCACTTTACTTCTGAAATTATGACAGATCTGGAATTCTTTGGGCTATAGCAGAGTCTTCGCAGATTGGCAAGGAATTCTGAACATAAAAAGGCCAAAAGTGTGTCTTAATGATAAAGAAAATTTCTATAAGAATTATATGTTTTAATATCATCACAGGCAAATTTAAGGTATCACTCTGTACTCCTTCACTGTAAAGAGATTCTATGATAAATACAAGCCAAAAGAGAAATTAAACAGACAAAGTGAAATAGTTCTTTTTCCTGCTGGATTAAGTATGACAAGTGAATGTTCAGCCGAGACTTAATTTAAAAATAAGGCTTTTATACAGCTGAGATGTTTTATGAAATTCACCACATAATGCAGAATTGACCATGGGCTTGTTTGTTTGCAACATCTCACATCCTTAGCCAAGTTGCATCACCTCTATGTGAATATTTTTGTATGTTTTAGCTGTACTTTCAGTGAACATATATTTGTATTTCCCTAACACTGAGTTTCTGTGGAGTCCTGAGAAAACTAGAGTATTCTATTTAGCAACAGAGAGTCTGGAATTTGACAGTACCAATAACTTGACCAAATGACACTGGTCAGAGCAAGACCATTTATGTTAGATATAGAAACAGAGAAAAAAGTAGGAGATGTCAGACTGAACTGCACTGGGACTGCCCATTATTTGGACAATCTTCCAATGGTTTTAGGGATTTTCTGATCTTGAAAAATGACTACAGGATAGAATCAAATCAAAAAACATAGAAGGCCAAATCTAAATTCCTTAAGGTAACTGTCATACAATTTTTTCTTCCCATTTCAAGACATATAGACACTAATTTTACCATCTGAGAGATTCATCAAAGTAGATCTATGTTTTACCATGTTAATAGTAAGTGCAATAAAAAATTTACCTTCCAGAATTACATGCAGTAGGTATGAAGCACAATTACTTTTGTACTAGGTCATAGAATCATAAAATAGTCCTTGAATGTTCAACTGGTCCAACATGTCAAGGGAAGGGAGTCCAGATGAGAGTACCCAACACCCTGTTCAGCCACCTCATGAACAGTGGTGACTTCTACTCATGATGACTTCACTCCATCCCTGGGGAAGTTCTTCCAGTGATTGATTGTTCTCACTGTAAAGAAATCCTTCTTTTATCACTATGAACCTGTGCAGTACAACTTGCAGTCATTGCCACTTGCCCTATCCAAATAACAGTCAGCTGTAGCAGATTAGCACAAGTTTGTTGAAGTAATTGGAACTGAGCCATTTGAAGGTTTCCAGTAGCCCTGTTAACCTTTATACTCACTCTAGTCTCCATTTTATAATTACATCACGATCCAGATCTATTCTTAAAAATCTTAAAAAAAATTTCTTTTGGTTTACTGACAACATCCAAATAGTATAATCGTTTTTATATCAGAAGTTTACTCCAGTGAGGATTTCTACTTAAAAGCTGGTGCTGTGATATATTCTAAAATTATTTGGAAGAGTTCAATCTGTTGACAAGAAACCATCCATGGAATAGCAGTTGTATGACTCTAAATAATGGGCTATAAATAATGTCTCGATAGAATATTTTCTTATGAGGATCTCAAAATCATTTGCAAACATAGGATTTTATGTTAAAATTTAGGGAAAACCAAAATACAGGAGTCAATGAATGTTTCAAGAAAAATAATATTGTCATTTACTTGTTATGAGTTTTGCTATTGTCCTCATATAGCTAAGTTACAATAGACGGRAAATAAAAAGATAAAATAAATAATTCTGATTTAGAGAGTGAATTTTTATATTCATCAGGGATAAAACATTTCCAAGGCTATGTATTTCACCCATTATTCCATTTGCTGTATGAAAAAGATGAATTCTTTCAGTGTTCTACTGTGTTAACCCATTCTTGGAAAGCATCAGCTTTTCATAAGCAAGAATTTTGTTTGTCTGCATATTAGAAACCTTCTTCCCACTTATACTATAATATGAAAATCATAAATTATATTTTTAGAGCAGTTACAAATGTTGGCAATGCTCGTGTTACAAGATTTTCTGATAAATTAAATGTCTATGTAGCATAACTGTTTCCACAGGTACCAGGAGATTTCAAGGATAAAACAGGATAATCTCAGTTTAACCATCTGGAATAATTTAATAAAGTTAAAACAATTTCAGTGAACTTCTGTTTTTCAAGTTTGATGAAGGCAGAGCTCCACGTAGAACCCTGCTTTGTGAAGTTAGTAAGTTGAAAAGGAATTTGTCACCTGTGTTCAGGGCCTGATAAAATACGGGTTCATTGAGAACTTTCCAACTGACAAGGATTTTACTTTAAAAAAAAATACTCTATGTGGATCAGTTCCATTAGAACATTTGCTTGCTCTAGTGTGTTATCAAAAAACACACCAGAAGTTTCCAGATGAGACTGCTCAGAATAATGGAAGCCCATAAATAGTTTATCTTCTAAATAATTTAAGAATAATAACTAATTGTTCGTGCAGTATAATACAGTCATGAAGTATAATACAGTCTTCCAACTGGTTTGCATCAGGAATCCACTAATTTACCACTAAAATCTGCTTTTAAAATTCTCTCTAGAGACTTAAAAAAAATCTAAATGAAACATAAATCCCATTAATTGAAATTAATAATGATAAATTTCTTGTTTTCATAAAATGAAAATGCATAGTCAGAGAAAAATAAAGTCAAAAAAAATTAATTGGTTTATAAAATTGGGAGATGATGGGTACATCAAACAGATGCAGGTAAAAAAGTTTTTGAATGAATAGTGAATTATCAATTTGTGTGGAGGCTCTTCAGCAGGCACAACCATCTCTTTCAGGTCCATAAGGAATCATTAAAAATTTAAAACAAGCATTAAATTTCCTTAAATTCATTTAAGGAAAAATGAATATACAAATGAAACTGACAGAATAGCTTATATGTAAAATCCAATTCAGCCTTACTTTTTCAATTTTATTTATTAAACCCTTGAGAAAACAAATGAAAATGAGAAAAATATTGATTAAATGTCTCCCTTTTTTCTAGTTTTCCTTTAAAAGATGGTGGTAAAATCTCAAAAGTTTGTGGTGCTTATTTCTGAAAAACCATACATGATTATGTCACAAAGTAGTTGTAATGCAGACTCTGAAATGCCTGCCTGTGTGTTTCTTCTGTTTTCTGGGGAGCTGACTTTATAACTAATGAACTCAATGGGAATTTTGATTATCATAATCAAAATACAACATTCCAAATTGCTTTCTGCAAATACAGGGCACAAGAATTTAAAATGTCCATGAACACTCTTTCCAGTAAGGGCTGCTATATCTAGTAAGTCAAAATTTGTCACAAATAACAATATTTTCTCACTGCATAACCTCATTATCTTTTAGACTTATGTATTTTTCTTCCACTTATTCTGAATCCTCCAAAAACTTTATAAATTCCAGCAATGCATGATATTTTCAGAATGCTCAACATTTCATATTGCATGAGGGATGCTCTTTGCTGCTGCTATAACACAAACAGGAAATAATGATTTTAAAATTCTGTTCAGTTGCTAGGAGTACTTGACACAGTGATGAATATGAGAGAATATGACTTTATTTATTTATTTACATGTGATTGAGAGTGATGCTCTACTGCCCTGGGCACTGTACAAATAAGTGAAATCTGAATGAAGCAGTGGTGTGGATGGAGGTGTGGGGCCACCTTTCTGTCATAAGCGAGAGGAAACGATGTGTCAGGAGTGACAGCGAGCAGAAGCAGGACTGCTGGCTGCTCTCTGGCCAAGAATGCAATGCAACAAGAAAGGCAAATCTTTATCAGTCTAATGACTTGAGCCATTGGTAAAAATTGCCTTCTGTGAGTTTCTGTGCTGTTGGCTACACCAGGTTGTAATTTGTCTGCCTAATCATTTGTGCTTCATGTTCCCAAAGACATGAGAATGTTTGAAGCACATTTGCAAATACTGACTATGTTTATGGGATGGAGAACTAAAAGATCACTTTAAGGTCTGTTTTCAGGTGTTTCTTGGTCTTTGATTCTTTAATTTCCTGTAAGGAAATAATCCAGATACATTTTCAAACTGAGCCAGTGGAAAGAAAAATCTACATGACTAGGTTCTTGCAGAACAAAATCAGCTCAGATTATCCAGTAGCATTTTGCAACAGCTGTGCCAGGACATTTTCCATGACGTATTTATACCCATGGGTGATTTTAAAGAAACTGTTCAAGTATCTTTAAGTAAAACATGATTTTCTGCAAGAAACAGAATTAAAACTATGGATCTCTTTTCAAAAGTTATTGTCTTGCAAATTATATTTGTTCTGAATAGAAGTTCATTGCAATAATGCATAAACCAGTGAAATCTTAGAGTTGTGAAAAATTAAAAACCAAGCCAAAAACTGGCATGGTTAAAGCTAAGCAGGTAACTCAGCATCATGCACACACTTGCTTGTTCCCCCCAGTGGTATGTGGGACAGAGCTGGAAGGTAAAAGTGCCATCAGAAAGCCTTTTGTAGCTTATTTCTCAAAGGATGATATTTATTAGAATGAAATTTATTAATAACTTTTTTTTTTTCACTCAAGCATAGGTGGTTTGATTTGGTAGAAAATCAAGGATTTTCAAAGAAAAGATAAAGAGAAAGATAATGAGTAAAATTGTTTAGATATAAATTGAATTTCATTTATTTAAAGCATATGTTCATCACCCAGACATAAATCACAAGGAAAACATTTAAGTTATAACCAAAAAATCCTTGATATTATGCTTTCAATCCTAGTTCCTCCTATCTGCTGTTTACAAAAATAGGGAAAATTACTTAAGCAAGAAATTCTTTGTGGGGAAAATATGTTTAACTGGGATCAATAGTGGCCCAATAGAATCAATACAGTCTGACTGAGCAGCTGTCTGTGCTGGGGCTGTTTTCTACAACACAGGGAAAAAAGAAAAAGGATATGTTTATAGTTTTGGCAATCAAGTAGAATAACCCCAGAGCATGAATAAAAATTACAATATTGTAATCATTTATATGAGAAAAAATCATAGAAAATATATCATATTTACTTAATCCTGTCACCCCAGGCTTGCAAATGCAAAGAAAGTGACTTAGTGCCAAGTGATTTTTGTTATTCAGCACTGTACTGCAGTCAAATGGCTGATATTTGACAGACGTTGAAAGACAGCAGCATTAAACTTGTCCCTTCATCCCAGATTATGCAAAACAATTACTCTTTCTGCTTCATTAGGTGCCTAAATCTACTACTTTGGCATGTGACATCTTTCAAGTTATATGTTGCTGTTGGAGTGTTGCGCAATTCCTCCTTGTTCCCCTCCCCCTCTGCCCTCCTGCCTAGCTGTCTATCAATCAAATCTCCCTGGGCCATCCCCTGACACTTGATTGGCTTTCACCTTCCCCTTCCCCGCCCCTGGTCCAAGGTTTGAAAAAGACACAGCACCAGGTGCTCGAGGTCGGTCTGTCTGTACCTGCGTCTGGTTCCATCAGGAGGT